>VWZT01016362.1:147366-221249 GCA_013397055.1 Pachycephala philippinensis | reverse complement strand
TTTTTTTTTTTTTTTACTTTTATCACACTTTTTTTTATATACTTGGATATCAACTGATAAACACTGATCACTACTGCTACAGTTTAGGAAAGAGTTCTCTATAAGGTTCCATATATTTTAGCAGCATGGCTTCTATGTTGGGGAGGTTATACTATTTGTATTATACTGTGGTAATTCTCTTAGTCTTTACTGTTGTTGTTTTTGAACTGAAAGCTCTCTTTTTTGTTGTTTTGTTTGTTTCCTTTTTTTAAGTTGAACTTATTTTTACCTCTTTAGTTCACTATCTGTGAAGCAATTAAAGGAAATAATTTTAGAAGCTTCATAAGATACACTTTACCAAAAAAAAGTATTTAATGCTTAAGTAGAGATACAACTTTTATCAAAACCCTAGTGCAGAAAAACTAGAACTGTTACTCAGAATTATTCTCTTAAAATTTTCTTATGTGCTCATACTTCTCTAAGTATCAGAGCCACTGTAACACAGAAAACCAAACACTTAACTCGGGTCCTCAGCCTGCTGAAAAAATCAGTACCTACAGTATCTGATGTTCAAAGAATTGCTTACGTTTGTTGCCAATAATTCTCTGAAAACTACTCTGTCTTTATATGTTTGTGCACACCCTGGGTCCCTGAATTAAATATTTTCAGACTATTTTTCCATGCAGACACACTGTTTCTCTGAGAGACCAGAAGCAGAATGAGTGGGGGTTTATTCACTGAGGGAATCTTACCTGCATCAAAGAGCAGCGTTTTTTCCCTTCTATTTTCCATTTAAAACAAAGCCCAACATGCATAATAAAGATGTCAAGTTTCTGACAGATTGGAAAGAGCACAGGGAGCAGTCCTGTGAGCCCCAGAGGTAAGCAGAACAATTTCATAGGAGATTTCAATTTGGATGCGCATTGTGAGTCATTTCAACACTGAGAAAGATTTAATGTCAACATCAGTTGATTCAGGACTGACATCATCTCAGAATTTCACCTGTTCTCCCTTGGGAAGAACAACTCAGCCTCTAAGTTTACTCCAGACTGATTTTTATTACATGAAAACAGTCACTGAATAATTGTCAATATAATTAGAAAAAGCCCCCACGTTAATCTGCACAGTGGATTTCAGGCGAATTCACTGAGGAGAAGAAAGCAGACATTAGCTAAAAAATTCCTCTGGCTACACATCTCTGCCAGGAATTCTCACACTAATAAAGAAATCAGTTCTAAAGATTTTTTTTTTTTTTTATTCTCCCATCTTTCTAGCCTTTGCCTTCTCTCTTGTGACTCCTTTAGGTTTACTGGTCATCATTCTCACCACTCCTTTAATCAGTCTGTCTTCAGCTTCTGATTTTCTACCCCGTTCTCCTCCAGCTTTAAACAAAGTCACCTCCCCCAAATTACCTTGCATTCAAGAAGCTGCACAGTTCCAGGAGAAGTGATGATGTGCCATGAGTGTAAAAGTGCTACTTTTTCCTCTAGGCCCAGCAGTCCTGGGGCAGTTGCCAGAATTACAGTGGCTTTCAAGTGGAGTTTACAAAATCAGGCTGGTTCCAAGGCAGTGTTTACTGCTCCATAATTTCATCTAATCCCCACAGCTACTGACATAAACTAATTGCATGTACACATATGATCCCATTACGAATGGTGCAATCCAGATGGTGCCAATCTGGGACTGCAAACAGAGTTCCAGTGCTGTCAAATGCATGCCAGGCTTCCCTGCTGCATTTACATCTCTATTCCTCCTTTGTCACAGACTTTTCCTGCTCAGCTGCTTGGGCAGCACAGTAAAGCCACAGAGTCAGAAGTCCCCATGGAGAACATTGTCCAAAAGATGTCCCCAGAGACTTTGAAACCACACCAATGTCAGAAAAGCTTTAGATTTTCTTTTAAATCATTCTATCCTTACTTTCATCACCACTAACACCACCACAATTATTTTTAATCCATCAAGCCTTCAGAAGTGCTGTGATTAGCAATGATATGCTTGCCATGGAACCTGAAATCTCAGCTACAAAAAGACAATTCATACCTGAAAGAACATCTGGTGTGTCCTTATTTAAGTCCAAATAGAACATGCAAACTAACCATCCACATAGCTTGTGGATTTTTCCTATATCACCTCACCAGCTAAATAACTAGTGAGCTAAAACACACCTACACCCCAAAAACACTCAAGAACACCAATCAACCAACCAACCAACAAAAATTAGGATTTTCTCTTTGTTTAGAGGCAGATAGATACGGGAATTGCCAAGTAATATTTGTCTTTCAAAAAAAAGAAGTTGGTTCTAAACTTATTTTCCCATAATTTAATAAAATACTGGTGGATACTAATGGAAGGATCTTCTGTTATTTGCATGCTCACACTGCATGGATGTGCTTAGATCCTGGACACACGGTGAAGATTACTTATTAAGTTTGGGAAACTGTGTTCCAAGAGTGCCAGCAAGCACATCATCTCCTAGAATGTGCTATGTGTTTGTGATATGTTTGAATCCATTTGGCTTATCTTCTCACTTCTTAATTCCAATGATTCTTGAGCTGCTACCTCAAGGTACATCAGCTCCACTTTAAGTGAAGACAAGTCTAATTCTGGCAAATACTCGTGGCACTTTAGCTTTCACTTTCTGTCTGCATTCATGCAGGTAAAATTTACTTTTCAGAGCAAGTTTGAAGTCAACTGGAAGGTCACTAGCCTGGCTCCTGTGAATTCAATTTAGAATTCAACTGAACATTCACCAGCTCTGTTTTGTTGTTGTTGTTTTTATTCAGCTCTGGAAAACAGCAAATACAAAATACACAGCTGATCTGAATAGCCTGAATCTGGGGAGATCTGGAGAGTGCAATCATTCAGGGGTGTAAATCAGCCTGGTGCCTCTGCTGGAGCCAGTGGTCACACACCAAGGGCTGAAGGCACTGAGGGATTCTGACATCAATCCTGATTCTTTGCATGCTGATATAAAAGTGCAGATGATTTTATGATTGTTATTATTGCTCTTCATATTATTAACCAAACAGTTCGAAATTACTGTATTCAGTTTGAATTGCTCCTCACAAAATCACTAACAGAAATCCTTTCTGAGCATGCAAGAGGCACTTCAGTATTTCATGAAGTGTTAAATTGGCACAACAACAACACGAGTTCATTACTGCAGATTCTTTCCAGATGGAACCATAAATGTTCTGTACTTCACTGAGCGCCCGTGGTACAAAGCAAGAGTTGAGCATTCTGACTACTCTTTGAGCAATATTTCTCATAGAGATCATTTATTTTTGCAAGAAAGATGCTGATTGAAAACAGAGCAGGGAAAGGAAGATTTCAGGATTTATTTGCATCTGGTTTTCAGCTCCCAAGCTGACGTTTTCTCCACATCTCCACCTGTGAACACAGCACAGGGAGGCAGGGTGCCCGAGCCCTTCTCAACACCGTGAGCAAAGGTGCTGCCAGCCCGTGAAGGGAACTGCAGCACCCAAAAACCTGAGACCCAATTGTGCTTTCTAAATGCAATGAAATTTCCAATAAATAAAACCAAGGGAATACTATTCTCGGAAATTTTAACTAATGGTTGCATATGCAATGCAAAATGAAGTGATTCTAAGTTTCACAGTTGTGTTCAAGAGAAACTACTAAATGCTCTTAATTATTTTTTCCCTAACTATGGCAGTTCTGTTTTGTTTTAATCTGTCCATCTTTTTATTTACATATTCTTAGAATATAAAAATATGTTTATTTGCTTATTTCAAAATATGAGTTTAGTTCAGTCTTACCCCAATATAAATCAAGAATAATTCCAATGGTGTAAACCAAACAGGAACAACACATACATAAAAATATTTAAAATTTAATCAGTTGTATAATATTTAAAATATAATCAGTTCTATCTGTCCACTGTTTTTTGCCTAAAGGAAAAGTCACACCAAAATTTTCAAATGTATTTAAAGACGATATTGATATATTTTTGTCTTCACTTTGAATAGGCTTTGCCCCAAAGCAGAATCGTTTCATTAATCCATACCATTTCATCCTGTGGATTTGCTTTGTTTCCACTGTTGTACTGGAAATTCCAATCAATCTGTTCATCCACTCCACCTGAACGCTTCTTTAAACAAATAAATTAGATTTACTTGTCCCCTTGAATACATCAGCATTTTGAGAACATTTGTTTCTACTTAGAAATTATTATTTTTAATAATCTTTTCAAATGCCTAAATAAGGTTGCTCCTTTTTCTCGGAAGTTTAGGTGCAAAAATAAATATGGAAATAATGATCGAGCAAACTAACAACAACACATTCATCTTCTGCTTCAGAAAGGCTGTGAAGGAGCATCCAATAGGAAATTTTGTTCACTGGTCCCCAGAGTATTTTTGAGCAATCAAACTCCCTTGGAAAATGCTAATCCCACAATTTTCCCCATGTCCATAATCCCACACCTCACTGCCATGTCAAGAAGCCCATCTCACTCCTTCATGCAATGAACTACCCATATTCCACAAACACATCAATTTCTCTTTTGTTGAATCTCTGCTTGTGCATTTCACAGCTCAAAATGGAAATTTCCTTAAATTCCAATCAAGAATCTCATTGCAGTAAAATGATATTTGCCCCAATTAAAAAATAAACACTACTTACAATGAGATGAGATTAACTTCGTGGGAAAAATGGCTTTTATACATTACTTTGACTTCAGCTTTTGTATTGAAATTAAAAAATAAGAGAAGCTCTTAAAATTCTTTATTGAGTAACTTTTTTAGAAATTAAGATAAGCTCTGTAGTGCTGCTACAGTAGGTACAGCTTTCCTCACCCACTATCTCTACTCATATAATTTTGAGATGTCTGTAATGGCACTGTAAAACTTGGCTGTGTTGATAAGGCACTTTAGTTAAGTCTTTCAGCCCGAAGAAATGACGAAAACTTTATTGCTCTTGACAGAGCTGATAGACAGGGAGTAAAGTCCTATTGTTGTGACATCTTCAGGATGAATTCTGAAGCCAGAGAGCTGTTGAGGATCCTACACAATCCAACACTGGTATTAAATAGGGCAAGAGCAGAAACAAACTGCACAGTGGTAATAAGCTCCCACAAATATCCACAGGGTCACACCTCCAGTCCTTGGGCATCCCACCACAATTCTCCTCAAACTAAGAACCAATGAATCTATCATCAGTTTGGCAGAAAATGTTGATTTATATGAATATATAAATTTCCATAAGCCACAGCCCAGAGGTTACAGCTAAAGTCTCCAAAAGCAGGAACGTTCAGAGTCCTCAGACTCCTCTGAAAACACCACCAGCAGCTGAGACCTGTCTGTGTGTCTGAAAGCACAGATAGTGATCTGAATGAATATCCCTTCTATAAACACGCTAGCATGTTAGGAAGGAAATTAAATATATTCCTTTAAAGGCTAACTCTTCTGAAAATTCATATATTTAACACTGTTTCTTCAGAATATGAGGACAAAAAAAATACTATAGGTTTGTTCAATTTTAGTTGTATGGGTGTTTGCACTTATCTCTGTGTTCATTAAGTATCACACAGATAAAGCAATATACCTACGTATTAAGGTAGAATGGCCCAGCAGCCTGAACATGTGCTTTAAAACTCTTGCCTGCACTAGATCAACTGCTTTATTTATGGATTTTTGTGTCAGGTTTTACACCAACCTCGCTGGAGAAGTTCCTTAACCCATTTGCCTACATCTCTCTAACAGCAATAATGTCAAACTACCTCTTTCTTCTGGAGTCTGATAAAGAGGAATGAGTTACTGTTTTGAAAAGGCTCCAAGGAGAAAACTATTCCACAGTCATTAAACTGTGCTCTCGGAGATAATCAACCTCCAGAGGGAATGATGGCAAAATCACCTTTTTTCTGCCCTGTATCTGTGCGTTAAGTCAGGTTTCTAGCTTTTTTATACCATCTAAAAATTATCTTTTTTAGCAGAACCTGACACAAGTGGGCAGATTACCCAATAAACACACACCAGATAATCACCAACAGAGAGAAACAACTCCTCCATGGTGCTGCATTTTTGCAAGAGGTAGGAAACAGAGTATTTTTCAGATCTATACATCAAAGTAATTCCCACCATTGGGTAAACTCATGCCTATAACTTGGGAGCACAAATTCCACTGATGCTGTTTCAGAAATTAGTATTCCCCTGCAATATTAGCCACTGTATATTAGATTCTCTTATGAAATCACCTCCACTCTTACAAAATCACCTCTGCTCTGTCACCTTAGAAAATAAATGCAGCACATTGTTCCCTTTGAGGATCTTTGTCACTGAAGAACACAAAAACAACCTCGCACAGAGAACAAACTCAGACAAACCTTGATTTGCAGCTGAAACAAAAAGGCAAAACAAAGCCCAGAGGGGGTAACCACAGGACAGGTTCTGTGCTGTGACCCCTCAGGGGTGCTGTCCCCACAGGACCCAGCACTGCCCAGCCTCGCACACAGGGCAGGGCTCTCACTCAGGGATCAGTTCCTCCATCCCAAGGGTCACTCCAAAAGGAAAAGTCACTCCAAAAGGAAAAGTCACTCACCAGGCACTCTCTGTGGAGCCCTCCCAGTCCCCAGGAGCATCTTTGACCACCTTGGCTCTGAGTGAATCCACACCTGGGGTTTGGGTGGAGCTTTGTTTAAACCACATTGGGTCACAGCCCATGGCCACACCTGGGGGTGCTCCAGAAGCTTCTCTGGACTGGATGGGGTCTCTCCTTGGCTGGGCTCTGTCCAGTGGCCAAGGGGCTCAGACCTTCTCACTCCTGGGGGTCAGTGGGATGGGGAAGGGCTGTGTGTTCCCCACAGTCCTCACCCTTTTGCTTTGTGGACCAAGGGCAAAATCATCCTCCTGATTTATGTCTGTTCACATGCAAAGGAAGAGAATAAAAGTAAGGAAAAGCTTGGAGATCCACCACGCACGATGAGAGGTTAGAGAGGAAAGTTCCAGAAGGAAGAAGTGCTTCTGTTCGGGAACACTTGGAAAGCCCCTCTGCACGTGATGTTCAGTGGAGTTGAAGAGAATGAGTTGAAGAGAAATAAAAAACCCCAATATATTCCTTGTTACTCTTACAGCTCGCAGGAGAAAATTGTGCAGTGATTTCTCTGGTGTTTCTTCCTCTCCTTCCGCTGGTGGAACACCAGCAGGCCCAAGAATGAAGGCAGAATCCTAAAAATGACAACCTGCATTCGCTCACACCTATCAAATAAGCAATATACCTAAAAACATGTTTTATAGGTGAAAGCTTTTCTTTTCAAATGTTAATATATTGCTTTATAGTTACCATCATTCAAAGTAATGGTTTTGAATAATTTCAATAAACTACTTTCAATAAGTGTTTTATATAAATAGTCACATTTCATACATTTTTGCCAGTCTTGTAAAATGTCTTCTTTAAAGCAGACCATAAAGACATCTGATCTTTAAAATCAAGTGCAACCATTTGCCAGGATTTGGCCTACTTGAAACCCATTCTCCATCTCACAAACACAGCAGGAACTGTCCTTATACACCTGCACTGCCTGCAGACCCCCAGAGTGCATTCAGAGTCTCTGTGAGACACCTCGAAATGGTTACAGAGATGCAGGTTACTGAATGACCTTATTTTGCATACCAGTAAATATGAATCTATCTCAGGTTTCCCAGTAGAGGTATCTCACCATTGTATGGCTCTTGAAATGTTTGAAATTCCTTTATGCTCTTTCAGATTACTCTCAATAAGTTGACAAGCCTGAATGCTTTCTAAGCCCCCGTAAAGAGACTGACAACCAACACAATCTGGAGGCAGATAAAAGGGGGTTTTTGATGGGCCTGAAACTTATGAGCAAGGCAGAGAATAAATCTCTTTCTTGTAAGTTACTTTCTTAAAGGAAAAAAAATATCTGGGGTGTATTTCATCTAGGACCTGTCAGAATAATAGCTCGGTGATGTGAGTTCAGAACATGAAAGTGCTCGATTAGCAATCAACAAGAGACAAGAGATACACCAATCTTTTCTAGGAGAGTTTTCTTATCAGACACATTTGTTTTACTTCATGAGATTGTTCTAAATGCATAAAATTTACATACATACGGCTGCATTGTTAATTCCTACTATGAAACTCTTTTGAAGAGTTTTCATTTTCTGCCTAGGAAAGGAGCTTCCCAGCTGAGAAATGTAAGTGAAGGATGTTAGGTGGTTCTCTGATTACATCAGTGCAGTTATACAAAATATGGCTTAGTTTCTATCCTCCCAATAATGAGAAATTATAGGAATGGCAGACATTACATATTGTAACTTCAAATTGGGAAGAGTAAAGAACAGATACTGATAGCATGAGTAAACTTTTACAGAACTCACCTAATTAATTTGTTTTAATTCCATAGTCAGATATCTGATTATGGACTTTCTTTGTGAAACACAAAGTTTTTTTCCTCTTTTCTCCTTTCTTACATCTTAGCATCCAGAGTAGTGCTAGAAAAAACACTGCATTGCAACAGGTTAAAAATGAGGTTTCTATTGCTTACATGAACACAAGCAACTATGAAATACCTACTCAAATGTGAGTTTCCTAAGAAAATATTTCTTGTCAGAGCTTCCAGATATCTGTCAAGAAGGAACAAAAGTACAGCTAATAGTTGTGTTTATCTAAAGTAAAGGTTCTGTGAAAGAGGTCATAGAATAAAAGTGTTTTCACTCCACAAGACTTGGGAGAAAATATTCTTCATTCCTTATCCAGGTGAACTCACACTACTCTAAATTAAATTCAGGATGAGAGGAATCCTAGAATTATCACAATCATGAGCTTGCCTTTATTTTCACAATGAAATTGATCAGGACTTATTTTCACGGTGACACTAATCAGTGCAATTATTTTCATGCATTGAAGCAGAATTTGGCTTCTTAGAAAATGCCAAAGTGATGCCTCCCTCTCCTGTGATCAAAAGCCATAATTATTACCAGGTAAATCTGAGTTTCAGACCTATTCAAATACTGGAATTCCATGTGGAAGTCCACTAAGAAAATGAAGAGAAATCATTTAAGTCACCTGCATATAAAAAAACCTGTGAAGAGATATTTATGGGCAGCCACAGCTTTTTTGGGCAACCTGTGCGAGGGCCTCACCACCCTCACAGAGAAGAATTTCTTCCTTATATCCAACCTAAATTTACCTTCTTTCACTTTAAAACTGTTGCTCCTTGAACTGTCACTACAGACCTTGGCAAAAAGTCTTTGCCCATCTTTTTTTTTATAAACCCCATTTTTAAGCTGAATGATAAGACTAAGACAAATCAGTGGAACATTTATTTTCCAAGACATAAAAATGAATGAATGGGGCAACAGGAAAAGGTAGGCATGAAGGGAAACTTCTAAGATATTCTAATGGTTCTAATTTTAAAATCTGCCATCAAATCTTGATGGATTGTGAAAGTGTGTCTCGTTAGATAAATTATAGGCGTGACACTTTGGAGATCAGGAATGTGCCTTAATTTATTAAACAGTGAATAACTGCAAGTACGGTGGCTCACCATTGAAGTGTGCTGATAATAAGTTCAGCTAACAGCATTCAGAGGGAGTGAGGATGTATTGAGCAGTGGGAGCTCCGTTTTGGAGGTTTTTCACAAAGATTTAGTATTTCTTTCAAGGACATTATCCGTATGCCTAATGTTATGTGCCCGTGGTGGCAAAAACATACAGCAGGGGCACAGAGAGATCAGCAACAGGAGGTTCAGGACGGATATTTATTTAGATATATCAAGATGCTGAATGATTCTGTAATGAATTTTGTATTGCATGCAGCACTTAATGTTCAGCCCTCACGCTGCCGATATTAAATGTTACTTATTTTGTCAGAATAATGAAAAAAATAGGTTCATTGTATCCTTAATCTATTCATTTCTTGGTGCTGGAGTTTAAAAAGAATTGTTTTGCTCTTCTGTGCAAAAATAAATTATGATTTTCTTTTTTTTAGATATATTACTCAGGTTTTACATCTTACTATAAATCTCAAAATGACAACGTGTCACAAGGCAAAGAAATTTGCCAATCTGTGAATCTTTTCACCACAACCAGAACTTTCCAAGCTGCTGGATTCTGTTTTCCCCTCTCCTGAGAATGGGATTATTTAACTTGCACTGTCCGCCTTGCACTCTCACCACCTCACAAAAAACTGATACAGAAACTCTGACACAACTTTCCAAGTTCCCCCCGAAGTGGATTCTTGTCCTGTGGCCTTTATTGACATATTTATTGTTCTTCTCACTCTTGCAGCAAGAGCTGTTTCCAAATATTCTTCACAAAACTCATTTCCCAGCAAATCTAAAATTGCTGCTCTACCACTGCCAGAAATATCCACTCTATATTGAGCCTGCTCTTGTCATCACCAGCACTTCCAGAGAACATGGAAGGAAAAAGAGGAGAAGCACAAGAAATAATCCCTCTTTGCACCTCTGTGTAGTGGTTATAGGTTTCATTTACTGTTACATTAAATTTACCTGCATTACCTGGCAGGGATCTCCTTCCCCACACCTGCTCTGCCATTCAAGGGAACAGAAAGATGAAAGCATGAATTTGGATTCAGAGCAAATTATGACAGGAACTCAACTATATAACCTAGAGAAAGAAGTGGAATCTGCAAAGAGAAACCAGGATTGAGGTTTTCAGTAAAAAAAGTTTAAGATTGCGTATGTGAGTCCCATTAATTTCACAACGGGCAAGGAAAATACACAAAGCAAGGCACTGCCCTAAACACCAACCTGAATCAATTGGTTCTTCTCTGGCTGAAGGGCTGACTTTACTTGTGATTGCCATTATAAAATAACACATTTTAGTTTTGGATGGTTGCAGTTCAGAATCAGTATTGTAGTAAAACTGAGAAAAGGCTGTTCAGTTCTATTTGCAGGGCACCACAGGGTGAGACAGAGGGTTAAGTCCCTTTCAAAAATAAATGCACAGCAAAGCCTCTTCTATTTTTCTTTCCTACAGCATTCAGAAAGGCCATATTCTGAGCTGGATTGTATGAGGCAGGCAGTACTTTAGCCTTTTGTGTGTGAGATAGAAAAATTTCTATCCACTCTTTCCCTGCAAATAGGCAAAGCTGGAGCAGAGAATGGCTGAGAGATTGGATACGCCTCAGCCAGTTAGGCTGGGCCAGCTCCCAGAGGTGACAACTGCATCTCTCCACAAAGTTCTGGCAGAGAGAAAAGAGAGACAGAAACTCTGACAGCTCCCACTTCAATGAGAGCTCCCAACAAACTTTAGCCCAGACAAAAGGAAGTATCCACAGAAATGTGGGTTTTACGTGTTAGAGCTTTCCAGCAATTATCCAACCCATGAAACAGTGAGACACCAGTTCTGTTTCGTTTCTGGTTTGGCTGAGGTATCCCAGGCTGCCCTGATATGAGTGACAGCCAAAAATAACTGGATATATTTTCTTCTTTTTGAAGGAGTGACTGTGAATCCAAGATGTAAATGTGGAATGCCTCTGCTCTCCTGCAGCTGACCTGAGGGAAATGCAGCCAACAGGAAAGAATGAAAATAGATATTCTCTTTGGAACTGCTCCTCAGTGAGCATCAATTCTGAATTTGGGTGATAATTTTATAAATTTTGTAAGATTTGGAAGTCTCTCTGAGGTTCTGAGTGTAGATAGGTCAGCCATTGGACAATTACATGCAGTTAGACAGCTACTAAAGCACATTCCCCAAACTCATGTACAGCATGTGTCTTATGAAAATAAAACTCATTTTCACCTCAAGTCCATAAAAGCAGAAAAGACTTTCACTATCACTGGTTTTCAAATGACCATTTCATTTTTTTATATACCTTTCTTCTAATTGACCATCTATCAGTGTCAATTTGGTGAGCTTTTATTTTTTTTTTTAAGTATTTGAATTACATTTCTACCTAATAATCCATCCTTCAAAATAGTGCTTCTACAAAGACAGGAAAGTAAATTACACAAATACTGCCCATCTATCAACTGGAAATATTAAATAAAAATGTTGTTTAAATTAATGTTCATCTCATGTACTATCTAAAGAAACTGAGTCTATGAATCAGTATCCATTTAAATCTCTATAAATTTTCCATTAAAACATTTTGTGGGAGGAGAGTCAATAAAGGAAGATTTAGAGAAATGGTGCCAAAGTCACATCTTTTAATNACAAAACAAAACAAACAAACAAAAATAAAAAAAAAAAAAAAAAAAAAAAACTGTTTTATTTTTAAGAATCATTGAAGGATATGTGAATTGGCATTCACATGGAAAGGTTTTAAGCTGTTATAAGATGAACATTGGCTTGATTGATCAAAATTTTATGCATTTCATATATTCTAACACACATCAGCGTGTTAATTAAGGAGGATTTTCTAACCCCAAATAAGCAAGAGAGCTGAATCACATGATCTTTGTTTTTACCAAAGAGGCAGATTTGGGTCAAACATCTATGACTTTCTAGAAATCCAGATTAAGTGCATAGGACAGATAGATCTAAAAAAATCCTGCAGAGAGGATGGAGAAAGAGATCTCTGCTTCCATGAGACAATTCAGTTCCCCTGACAAAAAGAGGCAACAGAAGCAGCACAACTGCAGCACTAATGGGGGATCACTGAGGCAATTCCATATATATATACAAAAATTCCATCTATTCCATATACATAAACTCTCTGCAAAGCTTGAATCACTAACAAAATGTGTGTAGATGGTCCCTGGAAAAGTGAAATATAGAGATTTCCTTCCTGAACATTGTGTGAGTGACATAAAACTCGATTCCTGCATTACCATTAGCCAACAAAATATTTTTCAGGGCTAGAAGAGAAACTGGAGAACTGTCACACTTGAGGTTTGCTGGGAACAATGTTGATTCAATATTCCTCCAGCACAGTCCTTTGTCTCTCACAGGGGATAGCAGAGCACCGTGCAGCACTTTTATTCCTGACAGTTTTTCTTGCAGGTGCATATAGTCAATCTACTTCCATTTCCTCTATTGCTCTCCCCAAAGAATCCACCTTTATTGGCTCTAAAAGCAAGTGACAGATTTCCCCCTAACTGAACAGTCTCAGGCACTTGCTTTATAAATAAGTTATTTTGGGAATGTTTCTGTATGTGATAGAGTGGAAGAGGCTATCTAACCTGTGGCAAGGCAGGAACTGCAGTCTCCAGGAGCTTTTCTTGAGGAAGCATTTGGGACCTGTATATTTTGCTATCAAGTGGAAAGCTCTGTGTGTAAGTTGGTACAAGATGCATGGAGGCTGATAAAAGTTACAGCAGAGGTGAGACATTTCCAGAAATAATCCAAAAGGGTAAACACCAAAGAAAAAAAAAAAAGTCTTCCTGCCCACTGTTAGAAAACATTGATTTTCTAACCAATTCCATAGATGAGCTAATTTTATGCAATTTAATACAACAGATATTTTATTCCTTGAATCCAGCTTCTGGAATATTGTGAATACAGCAGACACTGATTCCAAACCTCAAGACAATGCAAATTTTCTGCAAATAAAGATGTATTTCAAAACTGGGTAAAATGTGACACAGGAAAAGCTTTCAGGTGCATCCTGAGCTTTTTGAGTGTAGAGATAGAATTACAGCACCAAGGCTCAGCTGGGATAAATGAAGCACTAAAACTGCACAGTCATAACCTGGTAAAATACAGTCAGCAAACAAAATAAAGACATCCCCAGCTGGAACCTAAAGCAGTATTGTAACTGCTATAACTACTGCAACTAGGTAAAAAAAAATATAGATTATCAATCCATACTGTTAAAAAATCAAGTTAACATTCCTCACTACTGCTCCTTCCCAGAATAAGCTTCGAGTTTCCTTGTAAATGTATTAGCAAAACAAGATTTCCTATAAATGTTTTACTACTAATTCTTTATTCAACAGACAATCAGACTCTGAAACAAAGCTATCCCCCTCAAAATATTTCTAGAGAATAAATATTGTGCTAAAAAATAACAATTAAACTTCTCACTTCATTTGCCACACATCTGTATATGCAAAATGTGCTCTAAAATACTGTTACTGTTGGTGAGATTAAATCAAACAAGCAAAAACATAACAGAGAATTCTTTGATCTGAAACATGCAGAGCCATAAAATGTTTGGACACGATGAAAATTTGACATTGTGGATAAGCTTCACATCTTTTATTCTTTTTCATAAAGAAGTGTCAGACAACTATATAAAAATAATAGATCAAATAAACATAGACACTGTTGTACACAGAGCATAAAGCCTTAAAAAACACTGAATAATTCAAGGGAACTCCAGCAACACTTGTAATTTACAACCCTTGCAATTTTTCATAAAGCAATACTTTTTCTAATTCTCATCTCTTTTCTCGCCGGTGCCTCGGGAAAGAGAAAGGCAAAAATGGAAACCATAACTACAAATATTAAAGTGTTTGCTTTTAGTATCAGTGTAGTAAATATGCCATTACTCTTAGATGGTAATGCAATATGCAAACACTATTTGTCCCAGATCTCTACAGTAAACAAAATTTTCGGAGACTATAATATTTTTCTCCCCTGCTATTTGCAAGATTACTTTGTGGGGGGGAAAAAAAAAATTCTAATTTTTGAATACCTTCCTTATACAAGATACTGGAAAAACAGAATCACACATAATAAGAAATTTTTTTGTCTTTTTAGGAAAGTTCTCAGGTTTTTAGAAGTCTTTAGCTTGGGTGTAGCTGGCCCTATTAATTCTGCATTAACTTGAGGATTTCCCCATGACATTTGTCCTAAGGAAACCAAAGATCTGCTGTCAGTGTCACCTCTGATGTGATCCTGGCATCTGCTGTGGCACTTTAAAACACAAAATTTCTCTGTCTTGCCCTCTGATTGACATCCCAGTGCCCCAGAGTCTGTGCACAGGGGAGAGAACAGCTCCCAAGGAAAGCCAGAGACACTCAGGGAGTGACTCAAGTGGAAGTTATAAATTATAACTTGATTTGGAGCAGGAACCAAATATATATATATATATATTTTAATGCATTACTGGTATATGAGTCACCTTGATCCCCTTTGGGATGGAACTCTAATTAACATTGGAACATATTTTTTCTATAAAAATTTCTGTTGATTGCCCAAGAGGTGACAGAACTCGTTTTTCCAGATGATGTTAACTTTGATGGGTTAAGGTGGTGAGTTACCAGGAGCTGCAGCTTTATGTTTTATGCTCAGGGTACTTTTTAAGCAACTCAATATTTTATTTTATGACATTCACATCTAATGTAAGAGGAATTAACAAAAAGGAAGAGAAATCATATATCACTATGTATTAAAATATTAAAAATGAGAAAAGAACTATGTTAATACTCTGACAATCACTTTTATTATATATAATAATTTCAGGTAATTAGAAATGCTGCAAAGGAACAAAGTTATTGACATGAGCTGACTAAAGTGCCAAAGTGATGCCATGGATGTCTTAGATACTAACTTAGTAGCATTTTTATATCTGTTTTCAGAAGTTTAAATATGTTACAACCATAAAAGATTTCTTCAAGCTGAAATTTAGCTTGAAACTGGAGTCTACATATAGTAAACAATGTGCTTTTATGTAAGAAATCTCATAATTTAAGATGTTTTAGACCAATTCAGAAAAAAATTCCCAACTAAAAGAAAAAAAGAAAAAAAGAAAAAAAAAAAAGAAAAAAGGAAAAAAAAAACCGTAACAAAAGTTGATTTTGGTCTCAATGCCAAAAAATACCCTGCTTTTAGAAATGATAAAAATATGCCATGAGTTAACAAAGCAATTCTACCATTCCAAACGTGCTCAACCACTCAACCTGAAGTACACAATACACACAATACTCCTATTTTTGGTTAATTACCCAAACAGCAGACAAGTGGTGGAGTTGCAGATCTTCAAAAAACCCCACACCATTAGGTCAAAAACCACCTAAAACAGTGGCAGATTCAACTGAAGTTGCTCTTTCTCTTTCTTTCCAATTTATCTCCTTTATCAAAGGAAACACAAAATTATTTGACAAAATTTTAAGACCTTTGAAGCATTTCCAGCTGTTTTCACTCCTTTCTACTATTTGTGCGGACAAAATTAAATGCCACGAAAAGGAAAGACAGATTAATCTTTGCATGTCCAGTAAATCATTTCCCTCAATAAATTAATTTCTCTCAATAAAGAAAAGCGTAATTAATGATTCCAGTTTCTCCAATGCAGTTTTTCTGAAAGGGAGATGTTTTATTTAATGCTGATGAGAAATTCCTCAGAGGAATTAAAGCTGGGGGAATCTTTCAAAAGCTTCCAGGTGAGCTGTAGCTGCTCTTAGAACTGAGCAGGGCAGTCCAGCCTCTTCACCTGTCCCCCACGTCACACCTGTGTTGGTTTCTTTTTATGGAATTCTTTCCATCAAATCCTAACTTTTGGTACCTGTTGATACCCACTGAGCTACACAAAGCCTGCAGAACAGCAAAGATATCTCAGAGCTCTGGAGTACTTATTAAAAAGCCTGATAAAAACCGCTCCATGTCTGTTGCTGCTGCACTGAGGATGGGCAGAAAAAAGGCCCAGAGTTCAGGCTTGAGAGTATAGAGAGAACTTTAATAATAAAAGTAAGGTGTTTATATGTTAGTTCGTAAGAAGTGCATTAAGTGGTGTAAGACAATCGGTCCTCTGGCCATCCACTCCTTGGGGTGATTGGCCAAATTCTGAACCAGCCGTTTCTAAATATTTTCTAGCTAAAACCATAACAACAACTCGCAGGTGTAGAAGTTTGCAAAACTGTAACATTGTTTTAAATAATTCACACGGGAAAGACAGGGCTCTCACAAAACGCTCAGAGAACTGGAAGATCTTTTCTGCTGATGCTTTCCTACTGTCCATACATGTCCTCTCAGCCAAGCCAGTTCTCACATTAATAAACCAGTTTCCACGTTCATTTCCCTGCCTGCAGCCTGGAACATCCCTCCCAGCACGCAATCACTGCGTTTGTTGGATCTGCTGTGATTTTCCAGAGGCTGCCAGAGGACTGTGAGTGCTCCCCATGTCAGCGACACCTGGCATCCACTGAGACTCTGCACAATTTAATGGCAGCCAGGGAATTGTTATTGTCTCCTGCTCCAGTGGGCCATGAACCGAGGAGTTCCTGAGCAAGGCTTGGCACAACGCAGCAAAGCAGCTGTTGGGCCCCATTGTTGTGGAGAATATGCATTTTGACAACCACTAATCATGTATTTACTCTGAACAGTGAATAATCTTATACATTTATTATTCTCAGAATGTATTTACCCAACAAGTAATGGCAGCTCTAAACGAGTTTCTTATGTCCTGGAAAGAAAACACAAACGGTAATTAATTAGTTTATTGTTATTTAGCAGCTATTTATTTATTTATTTTGCCGAGCCATTCATCAGATGCATCAAATGCAGAACAGTAGGTAGCTTTTTGTGGCATTATTGTTATCATGTTTCTGGCAAAATTCCTTCTGAACTGTTCTAAGGGACCTCAATTGTGTTTGAAAAGAGATATCTAATTTTGTCCTTAATCGGGAACACTTGAACAAAAAAATGGATGGAGTAAGTAAAACAAACTGGTTCATGTTGGTGGTTATCTACTCTGTGTTCAAAACAAAACAAAACCAAAACAAAAGAGGCAGATCAAAGTGAGTTGTGATCTATACAAAGACAGAAAGTGAGGAGTCATTTAACTTTTTCACATTCTTTGGTCTATAAGGACAGTGATTCAGCACAGGGTGGGTGAGCAGAACACATCATCAGACAGACACTGATCCTCAACAGGTCACCCAGTGCCTGGTTAACAATTATTCTTTTTGCTACAGAAACCTTCTTTTATGGAAAGTACAAGGTTCAGTGATGGATTCTGTGAGTGATCACACTGAACCATGAAAAAATGCAACTGATGATGGCAATACAGCATGGATGATCATTAATTATGAAATTAATTCATTAGAAGAACATAGGGTACAGTCCTGATGTTCATTTAAATCCCAAACGGAGCATGAGGACATGCAGGTCATATCCTCACCTGCACAAAACCCACTGAGAGGTTTTTAGCAGGAAAAAGTGTGAGTACCTGGTTGGGGCTGCTGGTGGGGCACTGGGAAATTATTTTAACGAGCTGTTAATGGCAATAATTCCTTATTGCACCACGGTTAAACGAAGCAATGATGTACAAAGCTTAACTGCCTTAGGACAAGCCTGGGGAGATGTGACTTAAAGGGAAGAGGGAATCTTTGAGAGCAAAACTCAGTTAAAACCAAAAGGTGCATAGGAAATGCTGCAGTCCCAGACTGGCCTTGGAACAAAATGTTGAATAAAACACAGGGTACAAAAGCACTGATAATTATGAATGACTTGAAAGTCTGCTGTTTTAAAATGCTGTGATATAACATCAAAATCATTCACTTTGTTTGCTTATTTTTAGCCTCAAATCCTTTCAGTCACTCTGATCTCCCCTTCTGTCTTTAGCTGGAATGCTGCCCTCCCCCATAATCTAAACAGAGATGCACTTAATCTTCTTTTGGGACTAACAAAAACATTCAGCCTGGTTTTCTTGAAAAGACTGTAATGATTTGTGTTGAAATATTTGATTTAACTCATCATCGAAACGTTTGGATTTGCAACTCAGCCTAAATTTTATCTTTCATTTTATTGCCCATAGTCTCAGCAGCAGACTAATACTGTAAGGGCAAGCTGGATGGATTCAGAAAGTTCTTTTTTTTCTTATAAGTATCTATGATGCTTATTGTTATTTTTGCTCCTTCGCCTGCTTCTCCAGCCTCCAATTAAAGGCTGGAACAATTTATTGAATTGTAAGTTCACTAATTGAATAGATATATAGACAGTTGAAAGCACCAGGATTCTCTACAGGGTTTGTTTATCAGTGTCTAAATCTTGGCTAACAGCTTGCTACCCTTCTAAATATACAACTATTTATTTAAGTATTTATGTACAATGTTTGTTTACCATGGCAACTGCTAAATCAACTTGACGTACACAGGAGTAATTTTATTCAGATACATTTACCTCTTTGTTAGAATTCATCCATATTTTATGGTACTTAAAGAGAAATAACAACAAATTCTCAATATATGTTTCAACTTAGGTGTTAGAGGCACTTGGCTGTTTCCTTGTATAATGAATATGACTAAAGGTGTCTGCCAGCCACAGAAGTGGTCAAACAGCCAATTAAATCAGCTGGGGGGAAAATTATGGCAACCTTTGAATATTACTTGGCCTGTGGGGTTTCCATTAACAGTTATTTATTTTACTTTTTGAATTTACACCCTGGTTTGGTTTAAAAAAAAAAGAAATGCAAAGAAGAAAAACATATATATCCCTGCAAAAATACACAGCCAGGTTGGATGGGGCTTGGAGCAGCCTGGGACAGTGGAAGGTGTCCCTGCCCATGGCAGGGGGGTGGAACTAGATGGACTTTGAGGTCCCTTCCAACACAAAGCACCCTGTGATTCTATGATTCTATATTCCAAATTCCCTCAGAAATTACCCCTGCTGTGTTCTGGAAGAACCTAGTCCCCACCTGAACACAACCTGACCCCAGAGTGGCGGAGAGCTGGATACCCAAAACTCCCCTCCTGATCGATGCCGTGACAGAAGGAGGTGACACAGCTGCTTGGATAAACCATTGTGTATTCAGAGAATGGCAATGCTGGGCCGTGTCCTTAGCTACTGAGGAGACAGGAGCCACATCCTTCCTCGTTTGCATCCACGGAAATGGCCAGAATTCCTAATTCCCATGCCGTGTTTCCATATCTAGGTCACGGGCAAAGCAAAAAGCAGAACTGCACACAAGCAGCCCACAGAAGTATAAACCCCTGCTCAGGAACACGAAGGGTAATTGGTGATCTCCTCCTGCCTGACCTGTTTCACTGGATGGCACTGACACCTGATTTACCAGTGAAATCAGAATATACAGCCCTGGAAGTGCCAAAATGAAGGCAGACCCCAAAGGGAGTTTACAGGGTTAAAGAGAATAATAACTACAGCACGAGTGGAAAGGAAACAGGATGTAATGGGGTCTGTAATTACAGAAAGCAAGAAATAATTCAGGACTGCAACACCATGAGAGTACAGTACCAGGAGAGATTAGAGGCAGCAAGAAATAGCCTGGTCATGAGGTATTGTATACACTGTTGAGTTTTCAACAGGGAATAATTCACTTATGTGATTCCACTCTTTCTCCCTCATCACAGCCAGAAACCGCCCTGAGTTAAACAGAGGACAAAATTAAGAGATTCTGTGAATTCTTCAATATATTCTGTACCAGCAGCTGTACTCCAGTCCCTCCTGCAGTAAATGAGTAATAATAATGATAATAGTCATAATTAATATTAAACTCTTAGTGAAGGTTTATTATCTTCAAGTTCCATTAAGTAATTAATGGATTCATTAAGACTGCCAGCGTAAAAGCAAGCAAGTTACATAGAGACACACCCTGCAGGTCCAACATTTAATAATCTGTTTTAACAGTACCAAAAAATTAACATTTACTTCTTAATATGGTAATGATCTAGTCCCACAGTTATGCAAAACACAACTGGAGAACACTTATTTTTGGAGTTCTTATCTTTTCAGAACTTGCTGTTGGGTTGTACAATCTCAGCTGGGAAAGCCTGCACAGGAATATGCTTGTGCTGGTTTGAGATAAAAGTCTACCTTTCAAATCCACCAGGGTAAACCCACAAATTTTGTGAGACAAAGCAGAGATGGACACAGGTCTATCTGTTATACACAGTCCCAGTCATCCCAATCAATTTTCTGGATGCAGCAGAGCAAATCCTGCAATTACACAGATATAAAACCAGAGCAGTCACAGTCTGAGAGGTCACGAGCAACAAGGAAAGTCACAAAACCAACAGCACTGAGTCCACGTGTCCCAACTGCAACTGAAACCATCTCCAATGCCTGACATTTCATGTCAATATTCTCTTTTGTGTTATTAAATTCACTTTCGTATTGAAAGGGATCCAGATGGGTCACCTTTACCCAGTAAAACAGCTGGATATATCATTGATATGATTTGCATTCAGGCAGGTGGACAGTGGAAAATAAAACCAAGTAGAGTTTTATCTTTTCTGGGAAGACTGAACTGTGTGTGAAGTTCAGAGTTCATGGAGACTTTTTCTTGCATAATACTAAACTGATTATTCTAATGAGCCATGCTATTTTCTGCCTGAATATGTCTCAGTTTTTGTTTGGCAAGAATGAATTCTTTAGATCAGATTTGAGAACTTTCGCTTCCATTTTGTTACATTCAGGTTTCAAATGCAACTCTTGCTTTCATTTTATATCTTGATTGATGAGGACAGTAAAAAAATAAAAGCAGTGCTTTTTCTTATTTTACATTTAATGTTGTTGCAAAGGCACAGCTTTCACTTCTTCATGCTAGTGAAATAAAAAAC
The DNA here is from genome assembly GCA_013397055.1 of Pachycephala philippinensis. Lineage (NCBI taxonomy): Eukaryota > Metazoa > Chordata > Aves > Passeriformes > Pachycephala > Pachycephala philippinensis. The sequence continues at coordinate 199,870 of VWZT01016362.1, read as the reverse complement.
TTCCTTAACTGAGTAAAACTATTACTGCTGAAAAAGAGGAAGAAGTAAACACATTTTCTACAGAAAAAAAAAATAAATTGTATTTTCTGAACATTACACACATCTTCTACAGCAAAAAAATCGGTATTTTCTGAACATTCCACCTTATTTCCTCCTTTCATTTACTCACTTTCCAAAACAAGAAACAAAGAAAGTTTTGCCTGCCTTGCATCTTGGTTCTTTGCCTGAGAAGCTCACCTCTGGAGAGACACGGAGCTTGTAGCAGGCAGTGTTTTAAGGATGTGTTTCTAATTAAGTGAACAGGTGGCTCCAGCCAGCAGGAACTACTGAGCAAACAAACCCGGGGAGAGCTGGGACTTGTTGGAGCAGATGGTGTGGTCTTTGTACCTCTTTAATGAAGACTGTGCCTGAGCTCTCTGTTGGCTTTAACAGAGCACTTTCCTCATCGTTTGTGCAACTGCGTTTACACCAAAATAAAACAAAATGATTTCTAGATGAGAAAGGCAACACATTCTCTGCACCCTTCAAACGTGCCCAAGCACAGCCTGATGTGCTAAGTTACATTCTGCATGACAAAATTCAGAGAGAAGGTCACACCCAAAACCATTACCTGCACCCATTCCCACGCTATAAACTGGTTTAACACTTGTTTCACACCAGCAATCACCTTGTAAAACTTTGCACAGATATTAAGTCTTTAAAAGAGCAGGTAGACATTTATAGATTTTTAACATTCCCTCGCCAACCCCTGTTTCTAAATTAATCTATCAATGATTTAGAATACATTTATTAAATTATAACCTTTCCTTTATAGATTTATGTGAGCAAGCTCCAAATCAGAGTTCATATTAGGAATGGGAAAATTTGTTCAAATGTTTTCAGTGAGGGTAATGATTCTATTTTGCATCCTCCCATTTATTTAGGAGAGGGTGATCAGAAAGAAAAGCAGTTTTATAAAAAGAATTCTGATGGGAAAATGACCATTCCAGCTTGAGTAAGGATGAAAAAGAAAAATAGAGAACAGAATGGGGAAAATTTCCAGTACAGCTTCAGTAATCAAATAAAAAATTCCAATAAATGACACTTTTGTTCAGACCACTATTATCACAGCGAGCTCATTAATTTATAAACTATTCATACACACAGTCTTATATTCATAATTACCTAAAATTCATCCATATATTAAGAAGTTCAAACACCTTCCAAGGGTGAACTGCAAACTGGTTTTCCTAAATCAGGAACAGCTGAGGGTCACTGGAGGGTTTAAATTCCCCCTTGGGCTGTGGCTGTTTCTGGGAAGCAGAGTCAGCCTCCCAGAGCACAGCTTTGGAGATATTGGTGGGAAGTTACACTGGAGCAGGGATGCAGGAAAAGGAGCCCAGGGAGTGGAGAGAAAAGGAAAACAACCCAAAAAGTGTGTGCACCATCAGGCTAAAGAAACACCATGAGTGTTGTGGATGGAACCTGATCATCTCCTAACTTGCATTTCATGCTTCTTTTGTTTTTCTCTCTCAGAAACATTATGAGGACACATTTGAATCTGATCCATAAATCTCCACATTGTCAGAAGAGAGAGAAAATGATGCAGTGATTTCAAAGTTATGTAGCTGTCTGGTCATTTCTTATTTTCACAAATTTCATTCTATCATTAGGGTAATTAATATCCATGGTGGCCAGCATATAAGGCAGCTGAAGGCCAGGACAGGTGCCATTTATTTCTAAATGCACAGAAAAAAGATTCTAGTTTTATTAAATGGAACAGATATTTGGAAGGATGAAAGATTAAGACAGCAGCTGAGGGTGCCATGTATTTTTATTACACCTTTGTTCCTATTATTTTCATTTTTACATTTGCTAACATGCTATGGTGTAGTTTGGTCAGATGTCCTAGGTTTCAACAAAGACACAGACAGTCATGGAAACAGAAAAGATGGATGGACAAGAAAATAAAAGTGGAAAAGCACTATTTTAAGTCCAGCACTTTTACCACAACTGCTGCACGGTTGCTATGATATCACTTGGTAATTAATTGAAAACCATATTCTACCCTATCTTTGTGCACAAATCCAATTGATAAGGAAAAATAAAGATACAGCATGGCCCCTTCTGTGGAGAAAGACCCCAATATGTAATAATTTGGCTGGAATACTGGAGGAATCGTGGTACACACAGCTCATTATTCTTACTATTCATATCACTGAACTTGTCGTGCTAGCTCTATTTATTGTTCACTGGAGTAATTCTATTGGGAACTTCAAAGCAATTAGTTTGGGAGCACATGTTAAAGGGTGAAGGGTTTCAATGTTGCAGCAATGTAAGATAACTATAGATCACAAAATCTGTCATGGAATAATGCAATGAAGAACAAAGCAAATTGAAGCTTTGTTTTCAAAAGATAAGAATGCAATGGAATGCATCAGTAGCTCCCCTTGCTTCTTGTGCTGTCTACCTAAATGAGACTCCCTGCTTGCATATTTCAAAGTCATTGGTTAATTATCCTGTAGCAAAACTGCATTTTGGGTGCTCTGATTTGAACATAATGATGTGACTATAATTTGAACAAATTGGAAATATGCAAAGTTGACTACTTGATTTCAGATATAATCCAGTAATTAAAAACATAACAAATCATTTAGCAGCAATGCTGCCATTGTTGCTGAGGAAATCTGCTAATTGCAGTGCCCATATCTCCCCCATATCTGCAGTGCTTAACTCCAACTACAAATCAAGATCCAATGGTAAAAATAGTCAATTAAAAGGTATATTTTCCAGGCCTTTAAACCATGCAGACAATACTGAGTAAGAAAGGAACAAGATGGACTAAACAGGCATCACTTGCAGTGCCAATTTAATTTTTACTGTGCACTCCCTGTACAACAGACAATAATATGCCAATGTGTAAAGTTACACAGATAATATGCAAATATGGTAAATATAAGGACATCATCAAACACAAAATGAGTGAATAATTCTTTTTAAAATATGCTGTTGGTATTTACAGAGTCTTTTTGCTGTCCATTCACCCAATTAGGACATATTTCTGGTATTTTTGATAGTGTGATTAAATGGTATTTTCCCTTAATAAAGGGTCATGATTCTGAATGTCATTCAGGCAGCAGCATTTACAAACACCTGTAGGAGCTCTCCCCGTGGCAGCTGCTCTCAGGCACTCAAGGTTAATATCACTGAATGTTCTCTCACTGGCAGACCAAGCATCCCTGTGAAAAAGACCTGCTCCAAGCAGGCTGCGAGTGTACTGAGAATAAATACATATTCCGCAGTTCTGTTCAGCCACGAACACTGCTCAACAGTGACCAAAGAGAGAGGATGAAGGAGAGGAACATTTTACAGGGCAAATCTGTGATGTGAGAACTCAGATGAAAAGCACCTTTCCTAATTCCTTGTTCCCTCAGCAGCGTGTTTGATCACAGAGGGAAACCTGTGCTTTCACACGTGCCACTTTGCCTCCAGAACTTGTTCCAGTGTTGTCTATTTTCTGACCCGTCCTGCTGCAGGGGAAGTATAAAATCCATATTTCTTTGAAATGCAACATGGTGTTTATATAGGAAAAATATTATTTCCTATTGACAGGGATGCTCACATCTGTGAGTGTTTTTGCCTCCTAGCAGTTCCAAATCTGCAGCTCTGGTGAGACCAGACTTAACATTCTAATAACAAGCCCTGACATCTGCTGAGGTTTTAAGCACAGACTGAAGTTACTTTAGAGGGATGAGTTGTTTGTACAGATAATGATCCACAGACTTTGAGCGAATCTACTGATGCTGACTGACCCATCCCCATTTATCCTTCTTAAAAATCCATGTTTATTTCCTCGATGTGCAGACCAAACCTCTCCTTTAAGTCCCCAGCAACTTCCTGTAATCAGTGACTGGCATAAAAGCACTAAATAATATTGCATTTTGCTTGTCAGATTTGATGAGATAAATTCATCAGCCTCTGCCTTACTTTATTTTTGTCATTTTGACACAATTTTGCAAATTGGTGAAATGCCCATGATAATACCTTTTCTCAGGACAGTTAAGCGTGCCAATTGGTAATTAGCTATTAACATCTGTGCTTTGTTCAAACATTTGTCTCCTGTAAATATTCTTTAAAAGCTGAACCTTTGTTAGGGAAGAGAGCAGGAGAAGGGATTATGGATGTTACATTTGGCTGGGAATTGGACTCTGTGTTGCCCATCAGTTCTCCTTTCCTTTCTTCAAGTAAAAAAAGCAGTGTTGAACAATAGTTCAAGGCTACAGTATTTTGAAAACAGCACTATTTGAAAGTGACATAAATAATGCAGACTATCTAGGGAAAAAAAAAAAAAATCAGGTATATTATCAACAGAAGAATTGGAGAAGGAAGCATAAACAGAGGACTGCCACAGCTGATTGCCAGGACAGCATTGGATTTACCTCTGTTATTCCAGATAATTCACATTATGTGGATCTTCAGAATGATTGACTGAAGTGCTTGGAGAAAGTCTAAATGCATCAGGAAATGAAGAAAAAAAGTAATTCTAGGACATGAATCTCTCAATTATTTAGCACTCTCAGGCATTAATAATTTCATTAATTCCAGATTAAATACTGCTCATTTGACTCCACTACTGTCCATAGAAGAAAGTGAATTTCAGTATATTGGTGAAGAATTCCTAAAAGGTAAATATCATGACAAGATAAAGCAGAACAAGTAGGGATCACAAAGAATGGAAAAACTACCCAAGTAAGAGATCTGAAAATAATTAGAACAATAAAAGTCAGTCACAAGAACAGCAGTCAAAAAGTAAATCTGACAATAAATTATTGTAAGGAGTGCACATAAAATAAAGATATTTGTGGCCAGAAACTGGCTCAAAAATAAGAAGGCTGACTGTTGAAAAAAAAAAATTTGGAATGTCTCAGCCTCTCTTATTTTCTTTCTCCACCTAAACATTACTATTTGTTATTTATTTTGCTTCTTTAAGCAGTTGTACTGAACTTCTCAACTCACATAGACTGGACTCTTAAAAGTTCAGAGTCCTGCTATTCTTAACACATCATGACATGTGGTAGCTCATTTTTCTTTTCCTTTCTTTGAATTGCACTTCAATATGATGCCACTCTGGAGGTTATTGAAATTATTGTTCATGCCCTGAATATCTGGTTAAACAGAAATATGCGATTCAAATTATTAACTAAAATGAAAGGGGGAAAGATGACAACATAAAGGGTCTTATTTTTAATTCTCTTTGCAAATCTCAGCAGTTAAAAGCCAGATGAATAGAAATCAGTTAAGGCTCATTACTGCTGCAATCCGTCCAGAGAAGAGAAAGAGAGAAGCTCTGCTACATTAACTTTCACGCCTGTGACCCGGTAAATAATGTTCTGGTTAGAGCCAGGACTTCTTTCAACCCAGAGCTCATATAATTTCTATAATTTCTTATTAATTTTTTACACTTCTAAGTGCTGCTAAAGGCATATCTGAAAGACATCAAATTGAGAGCAAAAAGGAGAGCGTTCCTTTAAAAATCACAGATGTACATCCAAAATGTTTAGCCGCAATAAGACTCTTTAAATAAACGAGGAAACAAGGCCGTCTGTCAAATCCACAGCACTCTGAGTGAAACCCCAAATTTATAACGAGTCTGCCACAGCTGACATGCTTCCATCTCCTCCTCACACATGGCAGAGAGTGGATTTCCAGCTCGCTGGGATCATTTATCCAGTGGCTCTGGGGTTGGGCTGGAAGAGCTGAGCCCGAGTCACCTGAACAGACAGCAGGGGCGGAGGGCTGGAGAGAGGGAGGGACTCTGACATTGCATTTGTCCCCACAAAAGGATTTCTATAGTGTCCTAATTCTGTTTCACTCGCAAGAAAGAATGAAGAAATTAATTTAAATGCAGTAAATTGTATCGCCAAAATAGAGCCGCTTTTATTTATTGAATTATATTCTAATGATTAAAAATTCCTTCCCTGTGGTAGCTGTGTTATAAAGAATTCTCTTGATGAATGTGCAGGTTTCACTAATTTCACCAGAGGAATTGTCAAAAATACAGGGGACTTTTGTTTTACTCTTGTTTTACTCTTGTTTTACTCTTGTTTTACTCTTGTTTAACCGGTAGCATCTAAGCTGCACAGTGGGTAAGCCAGTAGCTGGAATGATGATTTAAAAACACAATTAAACGTTAAAAAACCACTGCCCACCTCATCTGCCAAAAGTAGGTCTCCGACATGGACAGAAATTAATTTCCATTGATAAGAATGTCTTGCAAATGTCTCAGTTGCAGGACTTAAACTATTTCCAGTAAATAAGAGTCAAAACCAGAATGATGGGGTTTTCTCCAGTTCAAGACCACACCAGCCCCACACTCTCAGCCTCTCCAGTGCTCTGCACTCCATATTTAAGGCTTCTCCACTTTTCAATACCCTTCATGATCTCAGGGTCCCAAACTCAAATGTAACATTCCAGGTATCAGCAGCAATACATTGCCCAGTTGGAGATAATTCTTAATGGAGTGTATCAGATTACTGACAGCTTTAGCTGAGTGTAAAGTCCTTGCTTACACACCTTATTCAGACCCAAAGTAAGCAACCTGTGCACAGATTTAGTGTTTTCATAGCAAAAACATGAGCTTCTCTGAGCTCCTGAGGGGTTTTCTGTGCCTCTCTCTGAATCACTGAGACCAAAGCCTGAGGAACCTCTTCCCCACTACAAAGGTCCAAAACAGAAACATGTCAGAACAAAGACAGACTGCACCTAATCCTATTAATGCTGTGCAAAATCAATCTCCTAAAGCTTTCTAGGGCTTGTGAACATGCAGTCAAGATGCCTCTGGTGATGGACAGAAATTGCAGGGTCTCCTCCTAATTTTGTAGCCATTTCTTATTTTCATTCTCTTTGCTTCTGCTGAAAACTGATTGACTGTAAAAGATCTGCCTCAATGTCAGTCTCCTGTTAACAGCTGGGAAGTCACTTTGTCTTACTTGCAGCCACAAGGAAACACGAGATAATCACCCTGTGACAGCCAGACCCAGCAGACAGGAGGAGAAGCAAATCTCCTTTTGTTATTCTGCTCTGCCCGTTCCAGCCCTTACCGAATTTCCAAGCAGTGAAAGCAAGAACATTCCCTTTCAATTCCATTAATGCCTGGATAGCCAGTAGGAAAGCTCATTTTCGGCTCATAAAGCATATTTTCAGGATAAAGGTCGAGTTTTTCCCTTCTCTGCTACTGAAAGTATAATCTGCAGTTTTCAATGATCTCTCCCAGTTTAGGGGAAATAGTCTCTTCACTTTTTTGGCTGTATATCTCAAAGTACTATTGAGCTAGACAAGAGCGTTCCAGATTGAGGAATACAACAGGAAAAAATATACAAAGTTGTGACACAAAAATCTGGAAGTGAACAGCGTTAATGCAATGTAATTCAGCTGCTAGTTTCTATAAACACTGGAATGTAAATCAGAATTTCTACTGGAAATGGATTTTGTGACTAGAAGCACAGGGAAGGAAGCATAAAGAAGACAATCTCTTTCCCTTCATTGCCTCTGAACCGTTCCTTGTTTCCATAGGTGCTGCTTCTCATTTAACAGAGACATTAGCATAGAAATAATCTGCATCAAGCCTGTCTCAAAGCTCTGCTCAGTCCCAGGAGTTTTGGCTGCCTAACTATATTAGAATCACAAGTAATTTGAGTCATTATACTTTAGATCAGCTATAGAGAATACGACTTAATTTCTATTAACAGATAAACATTACAAAAATATTATTCCCCTCATATTCACATAATATGAGAGAGCTTTGCAGTTCATTCAAAGAGGTGGAAAAAAGATATGAAAAAAGTCACTAACATCAGCAGCTTTTTAGTAAAACTATCATGTCCAAGTGAGATCAGCTAGCTACAATTTCACATTCCACATGGCGTGTTACCTGTAAAGAAACTGCTAAATATAGTTTTTGTCAAGTGTGCCAATAAATCACAAGTAATTACTCAGAACTCTATTAACAAAACCAAACCAAACCAAACCACTGCACTGGAAGAACTCTTTTGCACTAGCCAGCCTCTCAGAATCTATTATGAGGTCACAGTTTTTTCTGCTAAAAAAACCAAGTTTGGCCAAGATCATCATAAAATAGGCAATAAATCTGAGATTTCATATAAAGAAAGGGCAGGTTAAGGATACTTTGCCATCCATTGTAGTTATTTGTTGAAGCCTTCAATGTTTATGAATTTCTGCAAACGTAAAAGTAATAAGTCAGTCAGCCAGACACGGTGCTCCAGAGCCCTGAGCCAGTCAGGAGGGAAAAAATAACCAATAATGAGTGTGATGTATTCGTTAGAGCAGATACTCCTAGATCCTTTATTTAGCTCTGCCAGCAATTAGTATGTGACCTTGAACAAATCAGTCAGCTAAAAATCAGTTCACCGTTTTCATACTGGGCATAGGTACAAACGTAGTGTAAATCTCACAGATTTTCAAATGCAAATAGGTAATTTGGGTTTTCTTGCATTTGTATGGTATTTTTTAAAAGAATGTTTTGCAAGAAAACAAGAAATACAGTTTCCACATAGAGCTTCCACACCTACTTCCACGGAATTTTGTGTCTAGGTCCTTTGAAAAATTGTCAGACACAACCTTTTAATGCTACAATATTTATTTATGTTGTGTGTATTATGATGGTGCTCTTACAGTGCTGTAGAACAGGGAGATTTTGTTATGTAGTGCTATTTCAGAGCTGTATAACAAGGGGCAGGATACAGATTGGAGTTTGAGTACCTCAAACTTCTCTACATGTCCTCTGTCTGCACAACTAAAGACCAGAAATGAAGGCTGGATCCATCCCCCTAATTTCAGGCGTGTCAGGGAGCAGCAGCTCCGGGAGGGGAGCTGAGCCTGGGGCAGAAAGCAGCAATAAGGGGGTGATTTTACCATAGCAAGGATGCAGAGCTGCGAGTCCAGGTCAGGATCAGGACCAGGGCCAGTGGCAGGACTGTTCCCAAGCCAGGGGTCACCCAGAAATTCCCATCACCAGGGCAAGGTGAGGGCAGGTCAGGAGCTGTCGGGGTGAGCACAGGCATGGACATGCCTTTTGTGCCTCTTTAACACAGCTGCTGCCCTTGGACACAGCAAAGGGGCTTGTTGCTGTTGCTGCCAAGGTAAAGTTGACACAGTCCACGCTACCACGAATTTGTCCGAAGTAAAAGAGTTTTAATGGAAGATTGAACAACTTTTATATGTTAATACACAAAAGTGTGTTGAATGGCATAAAATGATTGGTCCCTCGGACACCCAGCCCTTGGGGTGATTGCTCCAGTTCTGAGACATCCGTTTCTGGATGTTTTTCTGCTTGAAGCCACAACAGTCCTTGAGAAGTAGGTGCAGGTGCAGAGATTCACAAAACTATAACATTGTTTTAAATTCTTCACATGAGAAAGAGAATCTTCACAAAGTACTGCAAGGGCTAAAGAAATTCCCAGCCTGAGGCCTTTTTTCATACCCATAGGGGCTGGCCTTGGACTCAACCCCCAAACTCTGACTGAACCCCAGGCAGGAGGGTGCCTCCAGGGGCTGCTCAGCGCCCTGAGGGGCAGAAGCAAGAGCTCAATGCTCCTCCACCGAAGGAGAGAGGTTCACACCAGGGCATTCCAGTGCCACTCATCCCTGACACCTCCTGCAGGAGTTTCTCAAGTTAATCTCTCTCTGTGCTGCCTCACCTGAGGGCTGAAGCAGAATGAACCTGGGTCAAGCATCCCTTCCTAAGGCTGCATCCTTGAAGGGTAGGAGACTGAACCCAAAATCCCATGGCTTCCAGCAAAGCCACTGGAACCTGCTCCTCGTCTGCTCCTGATCAGATCTGAGCTCCTCAGATGCAGATTTCAATTATATTTTATTCAGTTTTGGAAGGTTTAGAAATCCCAGTCCTGCTGGGTTCAGTCCTTAACAAATGTTTCCCAGGACATTCCAAACTCTGGATGAAGAGCACCATATAGACACAAAAGTGCAAAAAAGTATTTGTAAGAAGCATTTTTATATTTACATTGTCATCAGTGCTTCAGAAATTCTGTTTGTGGCATCCAAAGAGAAGTCAGCAAGGTCACCACATGCAGATCAAATTAGTTAGCATCACTATAATTAGTCCAGAGACAGCTCTCTCAGAGGGATAAAACCATCTCTCTTCCAGCTCCGACTCCTGATTTTCCCTTAAGCCCTTTCTGACAACAGAAAAACCTTTTAAGCTTTCTATGGCTACATTTCCTCATCTACTAAAGAGAAAAAATATATAAATCAGACAGAACCACACCAGCTTTGTCAGAGTGCTGTTGTGCCCATGCTTGCATAACACAATATGATTTTTCTGTGGCATAACACAATTTGCTTTTTCACAGCAAAGCTCTATGAGGAGGTATTAAGCTGACATCGATTAAAAGTTCCAGAATTAGTTGTATTTAGAACTTGATTTAACATCTTAAAAACACCCCAAGGCCAGCTCTAGGAAGACAAATCATCATTTTCTAATTCATTTTAATGGAATCACTTTCAAATTTTATTTTGCTGAAGAGAAATGGAATTTGGAAATTTTTTGCAGACTTTTAGAATGAAAAATCACTTTTACAAAGGCAGTTAATCTGAACAAGTTTTCTACAACATCATCATTTTTTATACTATCCTCTCATAACTCCCTGTCAATGCTGAAGGAAAACATATTTCCCCAAGATTTTAGTTTTGAAAATATTTCAAATCCCAAGGGGATAAGAAATGCAAAATCAAACATAAACAAGTAACAGATTTTTTTGCTTCAAAACAATTACAGGAATTCCCAAATGCCTGAAACAGAGAAAATAGAATTTTCTCAACTCAGCCAATCTGCCCAAAAATAAGGGACAAAAATCCTAACAAGAAAAAAATAACTTACTAGATGATGGCCATTGAAGAGATAACCCATTTAAGATGAAATGATTACTGGTCTGGTTCCGACATAATTTTCTTTTCAAACCCTTTAAATCTATTTGTTCTGATATTGTTACCAGTCCAGTCTCGTACAAAGCAAACCGTATTTACTGGTGTTTTTTTTTTTTTTCCCCCCTTTAATTTGGATATTTAAATATTTAGAGATGAAAGAAATGTGCATAAGGATTAATAGTCCCTCTGTCTCTCACAGATTGGAGCTTTGGTGGATTTTTGTGTTTTGTTTCCTGCTATCTGGGGTCAATACCTGCTGTTACTTATCAAAGATGAGAGAAAGAAAAAAGGGAGCACCACATTCGTGTTCCTCCAGCCTTGCCAGTGCTGAAACAGCCACAGACACCACCTCAAGTTTTAATAACACCCGAAAAATCTCAATTACACCTTGCAATTCATGGGCAAACGAGCAGTGCCAGCCCCTGAGTTCCCTGGAGTGCAGCTTGCAATGGCCAAAGCCTTCCAAAGTGCATCAGCTGCAGGGAAAAAGGGGAGGAAATATTTAAATGGGGTTTGGGCTCTCTGACTGAGGGCTCTGTAAGAGAACTTTTACATTTAGGGCAACAATATTTGCCTTAATTTCAGTGAGTCTGCTTGTTCATGAAATCCCCAAAGTGATAAGGGGTCAACTTGAAACAAAATGAAAAAAAATAAGTAGGCTATTGAAGAACCATAATGAGTTTTACTACAAGCAATCGATTTACCCTTTAAAGTTTGTTTTTATCATGAGTGTTCATGCAATTATATGAAGGATTTGTAGTTAAAAAAACTGCTCTGTTTCCATGTACAACAATTTTTCAGCTCTGCCCACACTCATCCATCCGTGGATAGACACAATACTGTGTGGCTTATTTGATCAAGCATACAAAATTGAAAGTATTAAATAAAATCAGTTTTGATATATTCACTCATGCCTCTCCTGTAACAGACTGTTTGAAGCAAGATAAATGGTGAGAAAAATGTGATTTTTTTTACTTGTAGGTTATGCTGCAAACTTCACTTGGGGCCCCCCAAACCCCTTCAGACACCCTGACACCAGTGCAGCATGGCCTCTGCTAAACAAGCACTCGGGATTTCAGGGTCAAAATAAAATATCCAAGTTTGATAACACAATATATGTGTGTAAAATCAGTGCCATAAGTAAAATTTAGAGGGTGATCAGATACTGTTTTGTTTTTTTTTTTTAACAGACGCATTATAGAAATACTAATTTCAAATAATTTACCCAAAGCAGTAGAGGACTGCAGGTTGAACTTCCAAGTACTTAGGAAGTTTTTAAAGGCTCATGTAGCAGCTCTAGTGATGTTAAAGCACATCCCTGTAATTAGTTGTGTTGCTTCCATGATAATCATATCCATAATCATATCCATATGTATCACTATTAAAAAAGCTTTGGGATGAGAGCTTAAAGACATCCACATCTCTCAGCCAAGCTCTTGACTTTGACCCACTCACTGTTTCAATAACCCACAACCCATTTTCCTTATTAAAATGTTATTTTTCAGGATTTCTGCACCACATACTTCATTACTGCTAATTAAAATATTTAAGCTATCTAAATGCCCCCAAATAACTTATTGTTTTCTCATCCTCATGTGCAGTGGAGGTTTTTGACAATCCAACTTTGAGAAGAAGGTGTTTACAGCAATCCGACTTCAGCCCCACTTCAAATAATAAGGTTGACATGGAATATCACTGGTGCTTCCTTATTTTCCAATTATATTTCCTCGTACTGAAGTTAATAAAACTTTATGCAACCTATTTCAGTAGGATCTTTTCAAGGTTCCAGCCTGACATTGCCTTTCAGATCAAAAAGGAACAATTCAATCAAGTTCAAATACGTTTGAGAAATGGGATGTCAGCAATGTAGGGAAGGAGCCTGATGTAATGAGCTGAAGGATAATCACAGCTGACTCCCATTCACTTGCTCACACTGGAAACATTTATCATGAAACTTTCTCTTAAATGAAACTTTGCAATCCAACAGCAATATCTGTCAGCTAAAGGCAGGAATGACAGAACTGTTCGATATAAGTCTTGTTCATTAGAACTTGGAGTTTTTTTTTACTTTTTAAAGAAAGGATGTCTTATGATTAAAATATCATTATAAATGAGAAGGTAGCCTGTCATGTGGAAAATTGAGATTCTCTGGTTCTGGTGAGCTGCCTCCCAGCCTGAGGGGTTTTAGCTTACTTAAGTGACAGGCCCTCCTGTCTCACTAGTTTACACATTTAATTTTGCATTAACTGTTTTCATGTAGACTTTTTATTGTTTAATGTGCTCCGAGACACAAAATGTGCTTGTTGTCTGCTGGCTTTTATTACCATGCAGTCATATGTATCTCTGATCTTAGACAGAGATGTATATACAGCAAAATTCTTTGAATGAAGACATTAAAATCCAAAGACATTATCCCCACTGGAAAAAGAGTTTATTTTTCTTGAATAACTAAAATGTAAGGGAGCTGCACAAGCATTAAATTTTTATTTTTGGAGGCTGTCTTGTTCTTGAACATAAAGTTTCACCAGCCACACTGAACAGTTTCGTTAGTGCACCATTTTTTTTTCCAGTTCTTTCACGATTTTAACATAGATTAGATTGTCAGTAACCACATTTTTCCTTCAGGGCAAAAATATATGTTTTCCTATTAGATTCTGAAGGGATAACATCAATGGTTGACCTCAATTTTGGCAGACTATTCTACTAACTGCACTCCTATTATATTTGCCAATCAGTTAAAGCACTTCTGTCAGACCCAAGCACTTTACCTCTATCAGCTGTGATCAAAGGGGGTCAGGTCCTCTAATTTTAGAGGATTTTTTTATTTCTTCCTCTCCCAGGAAGATATCAAAAGAGCATGTTTTAGTGACTGATAGTCACGGGACAAATTCATACTCCAGTGTGCAACCCAAAAGAGTATCTCAGTGCAAAAAGGGAGAGAGAGCAGCAGCCACAGTCATTTCTGGGATATTCACTCAGCATAAAAGATGAAAGAAGTTTCCTGAGTGTTTGTACCTTTTTCTAATTTCCCACATCATAATTGTCTAATGGCACAATGAGTCATGGAGCCCAAGCTCCAAGGCAGAAGGCAGATGAAAATTTCCCTGAAGCCAGGGAATGTTACTTATTAATGTCAGTGTAAATCAGGTCCTCGATGTCTTGTCCTTACCCAGGCTTTACCAAGATTGCTAATTAAGTGCATTTATGAGGGTACCTAACTTTGTTTCAGAGAAATATACTTGTGTGAAGATGGTATTTCTCCATTTAGAGAGCAGAGAAAACTGGGAAATAAAAGAAGAGAGCGGGAATCAGACCCCTTATGGTTTTGAACATAGCAAATATTAAACTCTTTCTTAATGCAAGGACATTGTTCTTAGTTACTTGAAAGCTTCAGTTCAGCCAAGTGCTGAGACAAATGTCAATCTGCCTGTATTTAGCAAAATTTTTTAACTAATAAATAATTAGTTGTATTGTTATTATTATTATTATTATTAATTAAAGGCAATGAGATAAACAGTGCTATCACAGAATTCACCTGAAGAAATGGAAATAGCCATCACAACTCAAAAAACTAAGGAATCCACATCTCCCAGAGATGCTCGCAAATGATCCATAATTTAAATGGGGAAGAAAAAAAAGTTGGACCTTGTTTGTATATTACTTAAGAGGATAAATTAATGGGATAAAGTATTCATTCTGAAATATTCCCTGTGCTTTACTAATTACAACAGCAAACACAATGCAGGAATTTTGCACATTTCAGTGTCACACAGACATGTGAGGACAGGCTTGGAGATGTTCTGCAGGCCGAAGTGAATGGTAAAAGAGATAATTAAAGATGCTTTAATAGCTTTTCAAAGTTGCTAAGATACCGTCAGGTAGCGTAGCACATCTTGGACAGCCACAATATCCAAGACTATTTTCTAAATATTCATTTCCTGTAGCTTTGCTTTCATTTTGCCTTCCCTTTCTTTTGCCTTTCCTTTCTTTTTTCTTTCTTTTAACTTCCCTGGTAATTGCAAACCTCTTCCGATAAAACATCACCATCTGACAGGAAGAAATATTTATGTTTGGGATTCACAACGTTCAGTTGGCAATGAAGGAGCTTTTACAGCTTTCCTGACTAATAAAAAGCCACACAAATATAAAGACGAAATTATCTGCAAAAACACGACTTGTAGCAAAGCAGGCAGCTGAGATGATGTATGTTTACCACTTCCCATAGAGGGAAAGTACCAGGAGATGGAGCCTTCTGTGAGTATCATACCTGGATTTTTATAGCAGCAGAACCCCTCGGTTCTGCAGCTGTGTAATTGAAAAAGAACATTGAGGGCGTTTGCATCAGGCACAAACGAGAAGATGGAATAATGTGAAATAAAACAGCTTTGCAGATGTGACATGAAAATAATAATCTCAAATAAAGAGTTCTGATCTCTCTAGCTACCTGAAGCTTATATAACAGAGCAGTTTGGTAAGTGGGAATCAGCTAACACAAAAATATAACATGATAATATATATAATAATAGTGGATATTGAATACTTTAGGTGTTACTTTGATCCTCACAACAGCAGTATTCAGACACCCAAACACAAAGGCTTCTCCACTTTTACTCATCAGTGAGTAAAGATCTCAGAGCAGACATTCCTCAAATCAAAATTAAAACCTGAAATACTTTTAAATATTGCAAAATCACTTCAGCTCTATTGCCTTGACACAAAGCTGGATGGCAAAATTCTCTTCAGCTTTGTTTTGGATGTCCATTTTTTGCCAGACAGAAGAAAGTACAGATGCATTCCAGTCCCACACTTAGCAATGGCTGGTTCTTTGAAAAGAGAATGACAAATGCCTGCTGAACTTTTCTCTTAAAACTTAATACCCAAGATCAAAGACTAATTCAATTAATTCTAATCTCTAAAGTTATTAGATCTGGGGGCTTTATTATTAACATTTTTTAGGCTTTTAATCCTTTATACAATGACTTATGCAGGCACGTAACATCCCAAATGATAATCACCATGTTGCGAATTCTAATAAATTTTTATCTGGCACAAATCATATATAAAACTGTCAGTTTAGCTCCTTCTCTGCAGAAAAGAAACTGAAAATCCTGCACATGATGGAAACAAGGGGTGATAAAGACTGCAGATATCAGTGCACTATTTGCAACTAATCATTTATTCAGAGATCAGAAATTGTTTCCAAGCAGACACGGGGGCAGTTCTTGGCACTGAACATGATCCTCTTTCAAGCAACTCAGTGTAAAAAAGGGATAGAAAGCATCCCAAGGACTGTGAAATGCAAAAATAGCTCTCAGCTGCCTTTTCTCTCTACATTGTCTGGAGTCATGAGAGGCAAGCCCTGACCCCACGGAAGTCAACAGAATTCCTGTCATTGCTGGTAGCAGGACCAAGCTTTATCACTGTTTTTATTAATAATTCATTCTTTAGAATGACTTTATGTGTATTTTGACAGTGGCTTTGATTTTTCCATTGAAGTGAAAAGATGATAAAGATTTGGAGAATGTTACCAGCTCTGATATTAGGATAAAACTGATTGAGAAAAAAATCAGACCATGCTCATGTTGAGTTCATACTCTGGCAAGCTACTAGTTCAGTTTCACTTGAACTTTTAATTAAAATAGTGTTTAAAAAAGAGAAAGACATACAGAATATCTTTGTTTTTATGCAGAAAAAGGAAGCATTTATGAAAATGGCAGAGACCAACCCAAAAGGATCATGATTAAGGTTTATAATTAAAGTTTGTGATATCATAACCCTTCTTACCTGAGATAATCTAAGACATCACTCTGAGATTAGCCAATTAAATGAAATGGAATCTCATGACATTTGCATGAAACACACTTGCATATTATGTAAAAACATGATATTAATGTAATACTGATCATCTACTCATTGCTCACCTTCTGTGCAGCCATTTTACACCTTTTCAGAAAAAATTCTCCTGTATCCTCTGAACTGTTTCTCAGCTGAGAGTGTTTGTGCCTTTCCTCAGCCAAGCCAAGATAGATCATAACAATCCTGGGCACATCTGAGCTGATTTTATTGCAGCCTGCAGAGATTAGTTTTTTCAGCCATGATTTTGTAGAATGCAAAGTGCTGAGGCCCTGGCACAAGGTGCCCAGAGAAGCTGGGGCTGCCCCTGGATCCCTGGAAGTGTCCAAGGCCAGGCTGGATGGGGTTTGGAGCAGCCTGGGACAGTGGAAGGTGTCCCTGCCCATGGCAGGGGTGGCACTGGGTGGATTTTAAGGTTCCTCCCAACCCAACCATTCTGAGATTTCCATGATTTGGTGAAATACAGCCCAGCAGAGCTGACACACAGCTGTGCCATGCTGAGAGCTCTGCACTCACACAATCAGTGCTCCCAGTGCTGGTTGTTACCACACCACTACAGAGAACATAACACGGGACAAATCATGCTTTTGTGTCTATTTGCCTGTCAGGGCTCAGACCCGAGCTCTCAATGGAGTGTCTCCCTCTGTGACATTATTCTGTTAGCTGCAAACCCAGCATTATTCCATTATTGAATGAAATGGATTGACCTGGATAAGAAGAAAACCCTTTTCTGTTGACAGTGTCCAAATGCAATGAAAAATCTGCCAGGGTCATTTCTAGTGAAACTGAAAACCAATCAGCTTCTAATCCTCAGAGCACCAGATCGATTCATGCAACAAGTCCACTCATTTCTTGTATTTGCCAAGAAAAGAGCCCAAGTCTGAAAGTTGTATCTTGAGTTGGGAGTTGGATGCTGATGATCCTGGTGGGTCACTTCCAACTCAGAATATTCTGTGATTCTGATTCTGACTCAACAAATTTCACAAGAATCTTCATTATTTCTTTGCATCAGAATTCTTATTTAGAAAGCAACATGAAGCACTTTCAAATTTTAGAATGCAAAATTACTATGAGAAAAAGTGATGATTAGTACAAGAATTATTAGAATATCAGACTAAACAATGATTATATTTTAGACAAATTGAAACATACTGAATATCTGTTAGAGAATATCTGACCCCAGTGTATTAATTTTGATATTTTGTCAGTCATGTATCAGTCCACCAGACAGATGTTATTAAACTGTATTTGGAATATTCTAATATTCCAAATATTATAGTTTTAATGGATGTATGAATGGAGGTTTAGGAATTGTGTGCTTTCATTTAGACTTCACAGTTCACGCTCTGGATAGATGCTGGAAAGGGTTTCACAGAAATGAAAAGAAACTGATGACAAGTTCTAGACATTGTCACAAACTCTAGACTTGATGTGATGACACACCAATATTCTCATTTTCCTGGAGGGAATATACACTTCAGAATTTCAAAAGTCACTTGTTTCAACAACCTGATGCTGTTGAAAAAAAGCAACCAAACCAACTCAGATGGAAACAGTTCATGACCTCAGAAACTGGGGGAAGGATGTAGGGAGCAGTTTGCTGTGGTCTCATCCACACTAAATGACATCTGACATTAGTTAAGTGTTAGTAAAATTTAACAACCCTTTTCCTATTATAAAGGAATTTATAATGGAGAACTTCAATAGCTCATTTAAGGTGAAAAGTGTAAATTATTTTGGTGGCACCGGAGATTACACCAAACTCCTCTAAGTCTGCACAAGCACTCAGTCACCCACACACCCACTCAGACTGAACTGAACCTCACCAATTCCTCAGAGGTGTCTTTGCATGAGCTATGGAGTACAGCAATGAATTCCTTCCTCACATTCACCTCCAAACTGGGGGGTGATATTGAGATATTATTGCTACTTCCAAGCTCTTTGAAAGCTGAGTCTTAATGTCCACAGCTTGAGTTGTTTAAACATCCCAGTCTATAAAGTAATTTTGGACAGATTGCTAATTCTTTTTTAATTATGGAAGTAATACAGCACAGACAAAATTAGACACGTTTTATTTGGAATGTTAAATATCGATAATGCTGGTGAATAGAGCAAAGGATTATTGATTAAGTGTCAGGGGTAGTTGGTAAATGGTCTGTGTGCTTAATCAATGAGTTAGTACCCTGAAGAGAGTGATCCTTAAAGTACTTAGCCAAGCCTAGAGACTGATAGCCTTCTGTTTTATTTTCAACTTGCTAAGTGTGTGCTGTGTGTAGTGCAGAGTATCTTTGCCATTGGCCTGAAAATAAAACTTGTTTTCGTGGATATATTATGTACTTATAGCTGGCAACAACCATTTCACACTTGCAAATTAAACCAATCCCTGTCAAGTGACTGGGAGTCATGTTGATTTCAGCAAACCCAGAGAGGTCTGGTAAACTGTCAAGATGAGTTTGGTTAAATGTTAACAGAGTTCAAAAGGAGAATAGAAAACATCAGTTCTAGTGAATTCCAGAAAGTAATTTGTGTCGGGTTTACTTGAAGGAAAAAAAAAAAAAAAGAAAAAGAGTATTAAAACCCTAGAGAGCCCTGCCCAAACCTTCTGCAGAGTTTTTGGCCTTTGTGTACTCTGGCACAGAAATAGGTGTATGGAAAGCTCCCCTAGAGACCAATCACTGCCTAATGGTTTATAATATTTAATAAAATAGGAAAATCCTTCTACTCCGTTGGGCTAAGTATGGATTGAAAAACAAGAACCACAAAGCTCTGACCTCACTCTCTTTTCCCATACAATAACATTTAACCAGAATCTCTTTATTAAGCCCAGCGCTGTCCAGCATGACCTTCCCTATTTTCAAAGCATCCTACATAAATCTCAAGGTTTTTTTCAGTTTTCAACACCAACTTCATGCCTGCCCCACACCCCTATGAATGCACTTTGCACACAGCAGGAAATTTCTGACCACTGCAAGCATTTTCACAGCTATTTTATATGTACAGTGCTAAGCAGAAACAATCACCAAAAGCCCAGGAAAAGGTCTCCATGCCTATTACACTCTCACTTTCTACATCAGTTCATGCAAATCATTTTGAGGGCTTCTTTAGCCAATTTACATAATGTGTATCCTGCCTTCCTTTTCCTTTTTACATGCATTATTTTTATATTCTGTTTGCACAGAGCTCCAGTGATACACAGATAAGAGGGAGCCTGCAATGCCTCCAGCATGCATTTGTGTAGCTTACAAGTACAGAAAATTCCTTGTTCCCCTGGTTACTCTCACTATGCCTGCATTATAAAATAAGAGAAAGAATGACAACTTCCTGGCTGTCACCACTGAACCCAGCTATTAAGCAAAGATTTTGCAAATAGATATTGTTTAACATTTTAATTTTTCCTTTGAAAACAAGTGGGTGAGAAGAGAACAGCTGTCAGTAAACAGGCAGTCTAAAAGAATTAGAGTCTCTGGAAGAGACATTAAGAATCTGGGATGTTACATGGCTGACAAAAGCAACTGGGGAAAGATAATGTTTGTAAAATCATTTGCTTAAGTACACTCTGAGAAATGAGTGGAACACAGCAAACTGAGATGTTAAACCTACGCCTTGACTGATTTCAAGACAGAGCCAAGCACAGTGTAAGACATCTGCTGATGGGTATTGACCTGATATTCCCTGGCAGTCAGAGTTCGGGATGTGAAATTCCAGCTTTCACCGAGCAAGAAACATTTACATATAAATGTGAAGTGTGATGGAGCTTGTTCTGAATTGCAAGAAGGGGATGAGCTCTCTGTGGCAGGCAGCAGAACGCCAAAATTTGGTGCTGTCCTTGGAACAAGCACACTCAAACAAAACTGATTCCTGCACAGCAGTTTCCCCACTATATTTTTGTTACATTTGCCCTACCTGCCCTTCTACCCACAGGTTACTCACCCCTCCAGATCAGTAATCAGGGGACGTAAAGCTGAAGAACATTCAGGAACACAAACCATGTTTCTGGCACGCTGCATGAGGCATTATTCTACATCACTTGCTATACCTCAGATCATATTACATCATGTCAAACATCCTGAACTTGAAATAATAGTACATGACACAAGACATTTGTTACATAATGTGATGTGACTGTTAAAATTTCACCAAAAATATTTTCCTGGTCTGTAGACTACTATCGAATCAGACTGGAGTTAATAAATCCAAATTGAATTTGGCACAGAGAGCATGAAAGTAAAACGAGAACAATTTTGTGCATGCATTATATACATAATCCTGTGCTTAATATAATCACGTTGAGTTGGAGATGAGGATTTTCTTGTTTGAAACTGGCAGGCTTGTGCAGCTAAAAAAATGTGGTTGCTTTATTTATTTGCATATAAATGTAGTAATAGAAATCTACAGTGGACAAAAAATGTTTTCCTACACAGTACTGAAAATAAACTTTGTCATCTTTTTAATCATCGGGTGTCCTTAAAGGAAAACATTTGTAGATCAGGCAAGTTGTTTAGCAGGAACACTCTAGAAATAATTTTTAGAAAATTTATATAGTGCAACCTGCCATTTGTGATGCTTCCCAACTCACTCCTAGTGGACTCCTTTGTACCCTGTCCTGTTACATCCCAATCCACTGCATCCAAACCCAAAGTCCAGTACATTCCTTAATGAGTGATGCAAATTTCTGAACAGCAAGCCCAGACAACTGATATGCCTGGCCTGGCATGGAGCTCAGTTCAGCTAAATATTAAGGAGAGAGCTTTTTTTGTGAAAATGCCCAAATGTCCACAAAAATATGCACAAATAACAGAGAACATTATGTAAAATAATCGTATCAAGTTATGCCATCAGTAAAACCCAGAAATCATAGGTAAGCCCAAACACTATTGACAGTGGACATTTTGAAGTGGTGAATTTACAGTTCTGTCCACAAAAAAATACCCTCTGTTCTATTAACTCTACTGCCTGAAAACATTTTACTTTCAGCCCCGAGTGTTTTCTGGCTTGAAACACCAAATATGTGGTGACTGAGTAATCAGGGTAAAAATCAAGTTGAGCTCAGACAAATTGATCCAGACAGCAACACCTTTGAGACAGCGACAGTGTCACAAGAGTGAGAGACACCAAGCACTGTGAATTCATCGAGTGAGAGACCCAGGGCATCACCCAAGAACACAAATGGAAAAAAGCATGTTCTAAAGTAAAAATTACTCAATCTGTAGTGATTTCTCCTTAAGAGTAATTCATCCTAAATTAACAAAATTTACATGCAACTTCTATCTCAAAATATTGTCAGAATGAACTACCTGTTCTAATAAAATTGTCAAAAGATGACCATAAGAGAGAGTGTAAAGAAGTAGTGACAATTTGGAGGCAATTTGGTCTGCCCTTTTTAAAGGAACATTCTTTTTACATAGCACTGGCATATGTTAAAGAATGCACAATTGCTACCTTGAGCTGGCTTCAGAATTAAATAAACAATCATCCACCTCATGACATTATGCTTTGGAAATTAAATTACTCCAGTAGTGATCATAAAGTTTCATTTTTAATGAATCAGCCATTTATTCTGCTGAACTCAGTACATGAAGTGTGAGAGGTTGTTCTCCTTAGCTTAGCAGGATATTTAGTTGTAGTTCAACACCTTCACCAAAGATATTTCACTTGCGATTAAAACAAAGGGAAAAGCATACAAATAAAGGGCTTCAATTTATAGCCCCAGCCAGGAATGAGGCAGCAAAAGAAAAAATCTCTTTCTGGGAGGAAAAGCGTTTCAACTGCTGGAAATACAAGATTAACCTGTCTCTCTTCTGTCTTCATCCTTGTAGTGGACAGCAGAGATATCACTTGACTGTTGTCCTAAAGCAACTGATTCAAAAGCAAAATTACATCTGTTTCAGGACTGGAATCAGCTTTCATCACACAGCACAAAGGTGGACCTGGCGAACTGAATTGATTTATCTTCAGAAGCCAATACAGGACCTACTCTGCTTAAATTACCCCTGAAAACACTTTTTAGCAGCACAGCCTGCTCCTAAGTAGTGCAGTGACAGAGACTCCACTATTTCCCCCAGCAATATATTCTATGATGCAACTGCTTTTACAACTGGAATTTTTTCCTGATGTCTTGTCTAAATCTGCCTCGCTGCCGTTTTAATTCCATTATTCTTTATCATGTCCCCAGGAGCAATGGAAAACAAATCATTCCCTTTCTCTCTGAAGCAATTTGGAGACACTTGGAGCTCCATCACGCTCCCCTCCTCCTCGCTTAGATGGAACAATTAAAGCTGTGCCAGGCAGGATGGCTGAGCCTCCCTCCACCCCTGCCTTGCCTCTCCAGCAGGGTACAGCGTGCTCCACAACTGGAATCAGTAAATTTAGGATTACAGGTGAAACATAAACTGCTGGTTTAAATGTTTGTGTATTTCCCCTCCCCCTATATCCAGATTACTGTCCTAAAGCTGGTATTAACTGCCAATAAATTCAATTCACTAAAAATTCCCCAAGTCAAAGGCTGTTTTACCCACGGCACTACCCACACAGAGTCCTTTTAACTTTCCCCTCTGAGCTGCACCTTATTCTTTTCCAAATGAAATTCTGAAGCTCATTTTGCACTTTTATCCTATCAAGGGCTTAATAGCACAACACCAGGCTTGGGAACAAACCCCAAAATCATCTGTTCATTTTCCAAATGAGTTGAAAGAAATAGTTGCAATTGAAAACAAGAGCAAAAGGAAGAACTTTCTAGATTTACACTGGTACTTTGTGGTGTCCAAAATACTACCCAGGCTTACACACACAGGAGTGCTGAGCACGTAGGTAAAGCTCATATGGATACTGTAAGTTCTCTGTGAGGTAAGTGCTTTTCTGAAATACTCCAAGTGAGCTGCTGTTGAAGGCTATTTTTCCACTTCATTTATCTCACCATAGATGCTTCCATGCTTAGAAACAAGAGTGTCATGGTCACAGTGGCACAAAAATCATTATAATTAAACATTTTCCTAGTTTTCAATGTTTCTTGTAAACAGTACCGAGTATCACCTATATTTCTTTTTTCCTCATGTAAAAGAACTGGGAAAAATAATGAAGAGAGAAAGAGAATTGCTTCTCACATCATTCCCCAGCACTCTGCAGCTCCATGCTGAAAATGTACTTCAGTGATTCAGGAGCTGTGAAAACCCAGGCTGTGCTCATCCAGGCTGGAAGGGGAGTGGGGGCTGATTTAAGGAGGGAAGTGTTGCTGTTGCTACATATTTTATTTTAACATAATACACAGTTGCCAATATGAAAAAAAAATTCTTCGTATGCTTCTCATTCTGCATCGAATGTGCCATGAAATATCAGCAAGCCTCGTTACATAAAGCAATAAGTGATGCACCACCCACATCTCTTTTTTTGTTGTTGTTGTTGTTAACTTTTGTTTATGATTTAAACCAATAATCACACTAAACACTTGAAAATAAATTAAGCCTTTTCAGTCTGATTAAATTGGCTGAATGCTTTAAACACGTGACTTGGGCAGATCTAATCATCCCAGGATAGTCAGGGAGTTAATCATGCAAATGTCTGTAGATATTTCAATTTGCAAAGCTGTGTTTTGGATCCTGTACTCTTCCAAAGCATCTGCATTCCGTGGTGTGAACTGCAACTCTTGGGTGTCCAAGCCACGCAGAAACTTCACAACGAGCAAACCAGCACGCCAAATCAAGCAGCACAATTAAAAACTTCTAATGAGAATATAAATGCAGCACTGTAGGAGGCAAGCACTGGCTCCAGGTAGGAGGGAGGGAGGAACACGGAATAGTTCCAACACCTCAGTGTCACTGCTCCTGAAAACCTTCAGGTTTATTACATGTACTTTGTGGAATTATTCTTTTTTTGTGCCCGCTGCACATGAGGAGATTGATGGTGTTCATAAATGATCCTTGCTCACTCCTCTGTTTTGGAGACTGCTCTTCCACTAATGGTGAGACTCATTTACTACTCATAGTAATCACTTTTTTTTCTACCTTCCTTTCTGTGTGAAGGAAAATTTTAGGAAGAGTGAGAGGAGTCATGAATTCCATCATTCAGTGAAAACCCCATTTTATTTTGACCAGAATCTGAACCTTTCCTATGGCATCTTCTTTCCTATCTCTGGGATGATTGAAAAAGATTGCATCTAGATCACACATTTTGATATTACAGCTGGTCTTCTTTAAAGCTCTCTCATTTAATGGAGCAGTTGGAAAAGGATGGAATATGGTCAAAGAAACACCACAGTTCCATAAAATTAATTAACCAATTAGATTTTTTATAATTTATCTGTTCTCTACAGAAGCAGATATTTTTATTTCCATTAAAATATGTTACTCTTATTAATAAGATTTAATACATATGTCTAACTTAATGTACCACCTACTGGCTGGGTTTATTCCTTGATTAACCCACCCAGACACTGCTAAAACAATTAAGGGTAATGAAAGCACAGTAACTCAGTGCAGAAAATAAACTTTTGCAATAGTCTCAAAAAACCTTCAGAAAACATCACCTGAATTTTAAATTCTGCCCTGTAATCAATTGGCAAACCCAGTTTTAGCTCAGCTTTATAGAATGCAGCCAACTAATCAGACCTAAAACCAGTAAATTAGTGAAGGAGATTAAAATCCCTCTTATGGGTAAGACAAGGAAGGATCAAAAATAGAAGTTTGTCAACTCCTGTGTGCCACCAAAAGATGTCAGCGACATCTTGTTGTTTTATAAATGGATAACCCTGATTTTGCTTGCCTAGGAAGAGTGGGAGTTATGATTCTGCAACACAACAGAGCATAACTGGCTTATAAGGCTTTTAAGGGTTGGAAACAAATTCCCCAAACAATAAGCAATGGAATTGATTGGATTTATAACTGACACTACACAGTATTTATTTGTAAAATTTAAATGAGTTAGCTTGCCGTGCCTGGGAAGAAATACAAGACAAATCGGGGTCTTATAAATGAGTCCCAGAACCAGTTTGTTTCTTCCTCTGCTTTCTTCCTACACTCAGGAAGAGCCTTCTTCAATGACATTAAGGTTATGATGGAAAAATGATTCCCACAGAAGTCTACAGAGATTTTGTTAATATGCCTTTATGATGTGATATTATGACGGCAATTCAATTTCATTGCAGGCCTAATGAGACCGTGTTACAATGTCAAAATGAAAGGAAACTATATTAATCAAGTTATAGTACCCTGAGAGAAAGAAAAACCTAAAGAAATTAACCCCATTAAAAACTATTTTAAAACAACATTAAGATTTAGTGAATTCTGAATTGCTTTGCTTTTGTTGGTTTAGTGCTTCAGGTAGAAGCTAAATTTGGCACTGATTTACAACTCATTAAATATATTGACATCAGGGGAATCAGTGAAAGTTTTAAGGAAATACAAACAGAACAAAATTCAGACCAACTGCTGTGGTTATGCAAAGTATTGGGAACAGCCTGCTTAGTCCTACAGCTAAAATATTTTTCCCTTCAGTGGAACCAGAATTTCTACTTTTCTCACATAAAAAAGGTGGCAATTTGGCCACTGTCTAAGAATTTAAGTTTCTGTATCTCAGCTCTTTGATACCATGCTGGAATTTGTACTAAACGCAGTAGAATTAAGTTCCCCAAATTACAAAAAAGAGAAACAAATTGGAGTGGAAATTTCTTACTGACCTTATTAGAAATAATTATACAATTGGTAACAATAAAGTAAGAGCTAATACATACCCTGAAGACAGCAGGAGTCTTGGTGAGGTCCCAAGTTGTCAAAATTGAGGCTAAAGACAGAAGCCACATCTGATAAACAGCTTTTGTAGCAGCACCTTTGAAATCACCTGTAAGGGAGGTTAAGTCAGAGTTATGAATACAGTCTTAAGTCTATTTTAAGGTATTAAAATGCCTATATTAAAAAGTTAAA
Organism: Pachycephala philippinensis; assembly: GCA_013397055.1. Classification (NCBI taxonomy): domain Eukaryota; kingdom Metazoa; phylum Chordata; class Aves; order Passeriformes; genus Pachycephala; species Pachycephala philippinensis. Next base: position 173,165 of record VWZT01016362.1, on the reverse strand, counting down.
ACAGATGAACAAACAAACCCTGGATATTGTGATTTTAAAAAAAAATAAATTTTTGTCAACACAGACATTTTCATCTGCATTCTTTGAATTTTATATCAAGGATTTTTGTCTTTTCCAAGCCACTGTTTCTTACTAAGTGCAGAAGTTACAGCTGCAATATTGTTAAAATTTTGATAAAGGCTAGCACAAGTATTCCATCTAAAATGTGCCACTGTCATTTTCCAAGCCATTTGTTAGTGGCAATGTAAAGTTCTGCTCTCTTTAAAATCTGCCACCCCCTTGAACAGGTCACAGAATTCCCAATGCAGCAGGCAGGGTGACCCTGCTTTTACAGAACAGGTACATTCCAATTTTCAGCAAGATACTTATAAGAATAAACTCAGCAAGACCTCAGAATCGAACATTTTGGACATGCACCAAAATATTGTAACAAGTAAAATCCTGTTCCTCGTGCTCCAGCAAACACTGATATTTACATGGCACCACGAAGGAAGATTTGCAAACGCACCAGATTTCCATTGATTTTTGCTCCTGTTACTGCTGGACATGCAGAGATGGCACTTTGTCATCACAGAGTTAGGGGAAATTGAGGGAAGGAAAACACAAACCCCTCCTGAACTCAAAATCCAGGTTCTGTTTTCGCTTGTCCTTTCTGGATATACACCGACACACGTATCTCACATACACAGAAAACTTTTTTGAAGGTAGTTGGCACACAAAAGATCTTTTTATTTTCAGCTGTCTACAGCAAAACTTGAATAAAAATCTGTTTTGAACGTCATTATTTGGTACCTGCAATTCAGTATTGCCTAGAGGCTCTATCCCCATGGCAGGAGCCATTGTACAACAAAGAAGAGAAATATTCCCTCACTTCCCCCTCCTACACCATGCTGATAATCCCAATATGAACAATCAGGTTTGATTTTCATAACTGTGCATTCAATTAAAAATAAAAAATTATGTGTAATTCCAAAATTTCTTTTAAAAGACTGGGACGCATTTGCTACTTTCTGCTTTACTCAGGTTGAGGAAGGTCTGAAAAAAATATTTTCAGACTTTTCAGAGAGTTTAAATGCTTTAAGAACTTGAATTAATGCCATCTGGTCCTGCCAAGTAACTTTTTCTATCAATAACTGAATTTTACATATGACCCATAACTTTTCCCCTGCAAAGTGCTCCAGCACTGAGCCAGCCTTGAGCTCTTCATTAGTAAATACATATGCAAAAACATAAGTTTTTTGGCAAGACCTTACATTCATTTTGTACCTTGATCACCTTTACAACCAACCATCTACAAGGACTCTGCAGCTCTCTGATAATTCTTCTCTTATTGATATTTTGGTGAAGTATTGATTATAATTACATAACTCTTGAAAGTTACCTCTTTTTGCTCTGTTGCTCTGTAAAGTTCTATCTTTTTGTATTTGACTTACAAAAAAATGTCATTGCTGTATGAAGATTAATTATGTCTATGCCATGATCAATGTACAGAATGGCTTGCACAACTTCTTGCACAACGACCAACCAGGACAAGGTTTGTATCTCCTCTGGGTCACCAAACTGTGACAGTTGAAGCAGTTATTTACGAAATTTGAAAATTTAATTTGTGCACTACATGTCCCATCAAATTCCTTGTCTTACATCATCAAAATTACTATTATTATTGTGGGGTTTTTTTGTTGTTTTTTTTGGTGGTTTTTTGTTTTTATTTTTTTTTACAATTACTGTTATTATTATTTTATAATTATTGAGATTCCTTCTCTCACTGGCTGAGTTTCCTTATCACACTGAACTCACTATTGCTGTACTGTTCCATAGCTGTGTTGCAGACAAATACTCTTTTTTCCTGATATGTCAAAAAGTCCATGGTACTCTTACATATTTGATTTTTCTTAGTTTCCATCAGCAGTCTATCAGTGTTTCCCTTATGGTTTGTGTGTTAGTATTGCAATGTTTCATTATCTTCCTTTAAGCATGTACATTTCTAGCCTGGTGGTTTCCAACAGGTACATTGTGTTCAGAAACTCATGTAAATAGAATTTTCCAATAGCTTTTCTGTCTAAGAAAAACAATATTTTGCTTATAGACATATCTATATATTGACTTCATTCAAAGGGGCTGGTGACCACAGTAATTTGCTCTTCCCACAGCTTTTTCTTGCTTTCTGTCTGTATTTAATTTTAATGCCAGCAATTTAATTTAATTTAGATTATTCCTCCTGTTACTACTCCTTTATTTGAAGCAGTCCTCCATTTCCTAATGAAGCTGATTCATTTTCCACAGATCATATTAATTTCCTCAGCTCCATCTCCAAATGCTGCATCTCCATCTTCCTGCCTGGCCCCGGGAACGTTTCAAAGTAATAACTCCATAAATGGGTGTTTACATTTCAAGTCCAGAACCTCTTCCACCTTTTCTTGAATCACTGGCACAACAAACATAAACTCAGGTTGCTCACTTGCATGTCTGATCCAACAGAATCCAAGCCTGGAAATGTCTGCACGAGTTCCAGCAAGACATTTCTTTGACAACCAACCTGTGAAATAATTTCACTGCTTACCAGTGTGAATGCTGAGGTGTTTTTATTATTAGAGTAATTTTAATGATTGGCATGCTCTGTGTGTTTATATTTTTGTCAAATATTGGGAAACCAATTAGAACAATATAATGCCACTGGGAAAAAACATCATTTGCAAAATAATTATAAGCAATTGGCACCAGATGTTCTATTTCTTCAAAATTTGCATTTTCAGTTTTATAATATTTATATTTTTCTTTTGGCAAAGTGCTTAAGTAATCATACCTCAAAAGGCTGGATTTTTCTTTTTTCTAGGTTTGGGCTTATAACAAGGGAATTCAAAAGCAAAGCTCAGGTTATATTTCCAAAGCCAGACCTTTCATCCCCAGGTAGTTTCATACCCTACCACAGAAATACAATATCTTGTACATTAATGATACTTATACTTTATATCTCCCGATCTAGAAGCAGAGAAAAACAGAAAATTTCAACAATACTGTTCTGCTAAACCTGCAGCCAAATGGAATCAAGGAACTGATAAGAAGCTTCTCCTACATAGAAGAAACCTGAATATTCCTATCATGGCTTGTTCATCTACTTTTACCTGAAGGAATAAAGTTGTTTCATCTAAAGAACTAAAGATTTTTATCTAAAATGGAAAGTTTTTGACAGCCCCAGACCAAAAGTCATCTAAGCAAGGATTTATTTTGACTTGTTTTCAGAATTACATGACAGTGCTTGTTCTGAATTCCAATAATTTTCTCTAGAAAAGAAGAGCAAATGCTTACTGAGGTCACCAAACATTCAGGGGTCACTGGAATCCCGCAGTACAACCTCTCACAGAAGAGAGTTTAATATCTTTTAAATCTTTGTGTGAGAAAGAGAAATCATTTGCAGAAATAGGAATAGCATTTTGTTTAGATTCAAGTGTTTAGATTCATGTTCATCCAGAAAACCTCAGTACATGCCATATTCCAATTTTTCTTTTTTTTAAATTTTTATTCTAAGAGTATGTTCACTGTGTTTTATTACATATTTCATGCTTTGACTGAACAATAAACAGCTGTAGGCAAAGAAACACAGCACAGCATGAGTTGGCAAGGCCTTGACAAACACCATCCCAACAGTTCTGCCACCAGAGCCAATAAGAACTGGTCAATAAAAATCCTGTGCCACGAACTCGCAGAACTAACACATAATCTCTGCTTATCTCCAGCCTTTTAACTCCTAGGAAACAAAATTTTCTTCAGCGTTTTACTTATTCTTTAGCAAGAGTCCCTAAATGTTCTTGTTTTACTGTCTCAGGTAATATCAAATTATTTAGACTGAGGTTCTACAGTTGTTTCTGAGATTTGAGCTCATGCCTTGTACAAATTTTATTGATGCCATCAAGTCACTGGGCTGCTGGCACCCTTAGACATCAGTTGTTAACAACTATGAATTCCTTGACAACAAGTGAATAGGAAAATAAAGCTACACTTGGATAATCAGAAGAGATTGTAGAATGCTTGGAACATACAGCGTTTATTACTGTGTCTACTGGCTTTGTAATGTTGGGTCGTAAAACAGCAAAAACATTTAAAACAGATTTAAAGCTTTTATTCGCTGCTAAATCTACTCCTCTGTTTAAACAGCAAAAAGGGTTTCATAAAAAAAAGATTATTTTTTCCTCGAGATTATCACTGATGCAATGAATGTTGAATTTTGAGGGTGGAAGAAGGAAAAGGCAACATTGTTTATTATATTCAAAATATTAATTAATTTTTTGCTCCATGTAAAGCAATATAGAAATGGTGGTACCACTTTCAGGTTTTCCTAACAAGTAGACAAGTCCACAAAAAGGAGTTTTTAAACTTCCCTAGAAAGGTTTTATTGCCCATGTAATTGTCACATCAGAACGGGTGTGAGAGCAATGACCCTTGTCAATTAAAGCACATGACAGACAAAATACAAAAATAAGGGGGGTTAACTGCTTAGATATCTTTTCAATATGGGTCTCCTCCTTTGGGATTAGATGGATTTTCAATGGTTTTCTGCTTGAAATATATATTGTTCCAGTTCAGTTGGAAGAACTGGAAGTCTTGCTCTCACCAGTTCTGGGGTTTTCCTTTCCATCTCCTCCATCCTGTGATCCTGGCTCTGCTAAAATCTCTCTTCTTGCTCTGTTTTCTCACAGTCTCTATTCCTGTTCTCCCTTTTTCTCCCACCAGTATTCTTTATTGAAAGTTAAATTTCTCTGCCACACCTGGGTTCCTCTGATCCACAATACTGCACCCAGAATTCCTGCAAATGGGAAAACTTTCTCTTTGCTGCAGAGATGTATTGATTTCTTTTTTTTTTAAGTCCAGCTGTCTCAACACGTAGGCACCTATCAACCACTAATAAGCAACAACGTGACATTCAAAAGCTTCTTTTCCTGAAAATATTATTTAGACCCTTTCCTACCAAGACAGAAAAGTCTCCAAGTGGGAATTTTGGAAGAAGTCAGAAATCAGAGTGTTCTCTTGACAGTAGAATTCAGCAGAGATTGCATTAGAGAGTCTCTTGTGATGGTTTATTTCATTTCACAAGAAGAAAGAAAGAGAAATCTGTAAAGCTGTTCTACAGCAAAGGGAAATAAACTCTCGTATGTGTACCACATTTGAAATTCTTTTTTTTTTTTTTTTTCTAGTGGCAGCATGCCAAGAACTAGAGTTAAATACTGTCCCAGTTCACTCTTTCATCACCTACCACCATATAAATCAATTTATTACCAAGTCTACACGAGGTTAGATAAGTACATGCAACTTGGGCTCAGGTGTGAGTGCAGATGGATTTTGATCCATTTCACAAATCCAGCCACAGTTATATTGGTGTCATAGCTTAAAATATGACTCGGGAGAGGAATTGATGAAAGACTACATTTACTGATTATCTTCAGTTTCTTTAGTTCAGTGCGTATCATCTCCCTCACATCTTCAACTTCCATCAAACTAATCAAGATGCAATAGAAAGGAAAATAAGCGTTTGAGACCAGCTTCTGAAACCTGCAGGCCCAGTGGAGACACAGAAATGTCGACACTCACTAAGCAAACCATTATTCATAACATCTGCCTTTCCAGTGCAATGTGAGCTCCTGTCACTCAGCATTGACATGTCTGGGGCTGATATCCGAACAGAACGTTATTATCTTGCATGAGAATATGCTAATTCCTTTTGTATCACTGATATACAGCATCCTCTGACATTCACAACATGTTCTGGTGTGACATATTAATTCAAAATTTAAAAAGAAAGGGCTATGCAAAGGCAGTGGTAAAGGCAACATATATCTGGTAAAAATCGATTAAAAGAATGAAACCATTCTTCCAGTAAAATTATTTTCCCCATAAACCAACAGAATTTTTTACGATTGGTCTCAGTGGTGCCAAGACTCCACCTGATATCCAGATTTTGGGTTATTAATTAATAGCAAGGCACATTATTAGCTGTGTTACTCTGTGTCAAGTTAAATTTTTAAAGGGTTTCACTTTCCTATTGATTTCTACAGAACACACTGACTAATTAGCAAAATAACTTCTCTCCAATTCAGTTATTGTGATTGTGTATTATCAGATCACACTACACAAATATTTCTGCCAGCATTTCCAAGCAGTGAGTGACCATAACCACTTGATATTCATAATTACAAAACATTATTTTACAGCTAAGAATGAGCAGGTGGGACTCTCACAGTGTCTTCGTGTTATATTTTCTACAATAGATTACTTCCTTTTCATATTTGACTTCTCTGCCCTTCACCAATGTCCTCAATGATTTCCTCCACCAAGTGCTTTGCTACTTCACCTCCCCTAATTAATTCTCAACTTTCAATTCTCCACTGACCCCCACGTAACTCTCTGTAGATACAAAAGCTTTGAAACCAAAATCCTCAGCGAGCAAATGTTGGCCAGAGAGCTTTTCTTCCAACTCCTGCAGCTTTCAATCTGATCACACAAAATGCAGCCCCAAATCCTGCTCTGAGCAGCACGTTACACTCTTGTACCTCAACGGCATTTTCCCATTGTTGGGCTCCAGAAAAATCACAAAATTAGGCTCTGAGTGTGGAGATGAACCTGCAGGTTTGCTCTCAGCAGCGAGACTTTGCAAAGAGTCTCCTGCAAATCCAGTTCTTTTTTTTCCTTCACTTGCCAAAAGAATCTCCTCCTCCTCCAACATATGTGTAAGCAGAGAATGCAGAAAGAAAAGTATTGGATTCCAAAACTTCAGTGAACAGATTTCTAGTATTACTTAGCTATCTTTAAGAAAATAATTTTTTTTTTAAAAAATCCCTCAGGTTAAGGGGAAGTTGAGAACAGCTGAGATAGAGCCAGTATGGTAAAACTTATAGCGTGAACAAGAAAAAGGCATCATCCTCTCTCTCAGTTAGGACTTAGCTGAAAAAATAGCTTTACCTTCAATTTTATAAAGCATTCTGTATTCTGAATTTAATGTTTTTTAACGGTTGTATTCAGTGCAAACAGATGAACTGTAAAAAGCTTGACCAGGGAGAATCAATGCATTTATTTGCACTAATCTCTCAGCAGAGACAGCTCCAAACTTGCTGGACTTCCAGCAGCTGTGGTCTTCCATGTGCTGAATTTCCAGCACAAAATACACACTGGAACACCAAATGCAGGGGTGTAAGAGAACAACAGCAAACTGGCAGATCTTAAGCCATATCAGCAATTCTAGAATTCTTTTGCAGCTAAATCAAAATCCCAGTAAAACTCAAAGATAGCAGTTTTTGGCTTCAGTTCCATGGACTTTCAGTGGCCCTTAGTTCAAAGTACACTGAGCTGGGATCCAATACAATAACAGGAATCAATAAACGATTGAAGATATTTATAATATTAAATAATTCAATCTAGATGACTTTCACCACATTTTGCTTTCATTGAGTGTACAGCACTTGATATCTTTTTTACAGCTGCAATATTATTTCAATGATATCTTTTTATTATGACTTAACCATGCTTTAAAAATTTTAACACAAACAAATACTTGGTTTAAAAAGAAAAGTTAATTTATCACATGCCCACAAGAAGCCACTTTTCAGAACATCTTTCCTATCCTTTCCATCACATTATAAACTACAGATATTTACTCTAGTCCTGCTTGATTTACAATCTCTGTCATTCCTGAATTTAACCTGTTGTACAAAAACAGGCAGCTGAAATTGGAGACGGCTTTTGAATGGTATTTTAAGGACCTTGGAATCAATCAAAAAAGCAAATCAAACCTAACCCAAACAAAATCAACCAGATATTAAGTCCACATAACCTATATCCAAAGTTAGAGTTCATCCGACGCCTCAGGGAAAGACAGAAATATTTTGCTCCCAATTTGGTCTCTGGGCACTGTCATCTCTCGTACAATATCTGACTCTTTCAGAAATGACATTTTCATGTCATAAAATCTAATTGATAGGCACTTTCAAGTCCTATTTTTAGAGATAACATCCAAGACTAACGAATGCAATCCACTAAGAAGTTTATATGAAGTTAAATCAAGCTGTCTTGCCTCTGTTCAAGTCATGCTGTTCTTGACAATAATACACAGTAACAGCAACATTCCTCAAAAAGAGGTTTGTAACCCTCATCTTTGCCTGAACTGTGCTTTCACTTGAAACAATATTTACCATTGACTCAAAAGCCAAGAGTTCTCCCGTGCCAGGTAATGTGTGTTTTGTTTGGTTATCCTGGATCCCTGACCTCTGGATTATCTATCATTGTGCAGTTAACACAAGATCAGATCAGTCACATTTTCTGTGACTTCAGAGTCAATCTTTTCTTTTTTTTTTTGGAAGAGAACACCAGGCTGAATGAAGAAAAGTGTTACTCCGGGCTCATTTCAGTCTTTCACCTTTCATAGGTTTATCTCGTATTTTCTGTCAGATTTCACCTTTTCTCACATTCCACCAGGAAACTTTGATACACAATTTTTACTTTTTATCCTCAAATGACTTAAAAAAACCTGACTACAAGTAGTCTTTGACTACAAACTTCTACTCTGCAATACAAACCAAAAAGTGGAGTAGCTCTGCCTGATTTACCCCCAAGTGGCTCAGGTAGGTTTGTGGGATTCTTTCCTCATGAATTCTAAGGTCAAGGTTCTCTCATGGTTTTTTTATGATTTATCTTTCTGGTTGCATTGTTGGTGGGTTTGTACACCTTCTGCAAAGATTCCTTACACAGTCTGCAAAACATCTAGCAAAAAATACTAAGCTTTAGATGTGTCAGATTTTAAGGAAAAGTATTTTTGATATTTTGAAAAATGAAATGAATAGCAAACAATGCATTTCCCATGAAGTGTTTTCTACTCTAGCATGGTTTCACAAGCCATCCCTCTGAAATTGCCTTGAACTTGAATAAAAGAATTACAAGTACAAGCAGATAAACTTTTCAACGAACTTAATTTGACTGAATTCAAGCACATTGATTTTGTTTAGTAAAGAGTCAGTCACCATAGTTATACCACGGAGTCAGGAAATAATGAATAAACTGATCCTTGTAGATTTTTTCTTGCCCTAAATATTTTTTAGACATTTCAAGGGCATTAATATTCATCAATAAGTGCATTGAAAGTGAACCTCACATTCTGAAAGCACTGATTATCTTGGGAAGATAAACAAAATGCAGACTTTTTTGTTGCTGTTTTGTTTCAGTATTTGGAATCTCCTAATTCACTTTGATCATACAAAATAGACATCCTGATGACTTTTATTAACTGATTCAGCAGGAAAAACTCCAGATATTAATTTGCTCCACAGGCATGGCACTTTTCAGGGTGCCATCACCTTTTTGGAGGTGGATCCATGTGAGATCCCCAACTTCCCAGAGGGCTCTGTCCCACAGACCCACAAAGCAAAGACCATAAACAATGAGCCACCAAGAATATTCTTCCAGTTCCCTCATTATCAATGTCTCCAAGTGTGTTGTATCTGCACCATCTCTCCTCTATCCCAGTTACCCAAAATAAATCGTTAAAACAAAAGCCAGGCTTTCACCTCACTTAAAAATGCACACTGAACTAGAAGGGGCATCCCCATGGCTCAGCTGGAGTTCTGGAAAGCAATTTCCATATGGAAATACAAGATACTGATGTTAGTGAAGCTCAAAATCCATGTGTGCCTCAGCTACTTAATAATTTCTCCCAGACTTCATTAGAAATAGGATTCAGAAAAAAAGAACTATTGAAATGTGAGACACAAAACTGTTTTTAGAAGTACTAATCACACATCCATTATAGGATACGTGACAAATGATTCAGCAGGATGTCAGGAAAAAGGACATCACAGTTAACTTCCTATTGACCTGGAATAGAGTATTTTCCAACAGAAAACAGTATGAGTAGTAATTTTAAGTCAAGTTGACAGATCTAAGTCCAAATCATCACAAACTTCAAACCCAAGTATTTAAGGGTTATATTAAATAGCCTCAAGAGAACTCTTAAACACCTTCATCCCTTTTCCACTACGGGGAAATGCTCACAAAAAAATAAAATTAAAAAAAAAGCTTTAATCTGCACATTACACTGGTAAAAAAGGAAAAGAAAAAAAGTAATGAGGATAAAAGTGTCAAAAGTAGCCTGAGGTCTGGCAGCTGACAATAGTAACCTGTAGGGAAGTCAGTTGGGAAGCTCTCCAGAATCATTCTGGCACAGTGCACTCCCTTTAAAATGGCAATTCACCCTAACTTTAGCCTTCCAGCCAGTGGTTGGAAATATTTATCACACAACAAGAAATAAACACAATTTTACTTAAATCAACGTAACTCACTGAAGAGAGTGAAGCTACAGTTCATGCACGTGACCTTGCCATCAGAAATATAATTTTTTCGGATGAAATGGGGTTTATCTTCCTAATAAACCCCATTACCTTCCTTGTCAGGTGCTCTGCAGCTCTGGCATATCTGATGTTCCACCCTTGGGACTGGCTGTGAAAACAAGTGATAGACTGTACTAAAGTCAATCTTCATTGTGCTCCAGCTCTTCCTTTGGAAAGGTCAGTGCCCTTGCAGCATGTTTGTTATGTTTTTAATTTGTTAGCATTGCTATTCAAAAATAAGCCAATTTCTTTCACACAGCTGCATCAACCACCAGAAATAAAACGATAAACAGATGGCAGTGCACAGTCTAAAGGGTTTGGTTCAGTTATTTTACATGTAACTATCTCCATTCTACATAGCCAGCTTCAGATGTCCCAAAAAGTTAAAAGGGGTTAATTCTAATTTAAAAATATTCTGTCTGCAGACATAAAACTCAAGATCTACTCAAATCCAAACTCTTCAGAGCCCTGCTATGCTGTGCTTTCTTCTTATTATTTTCAGTACTGTTTTGGAAAGAAGTAAGGATGTAAGCAGGGGTGAGAGGAATCATAAGAGCACATAAGTTTCAGATTTCAAAGCCTGCCCTTGATGATGTTAAAGAAAACTCCATTTCAGCTGGATTTCTTTATGCTAACACAAAGCCCCCAAGACAAACAGAATTAAATATACACAATTCAAGAAAGAATATGATGCTATTATCCTAATTTGAAAATGAAGCTGTCAATAAAGGAGCAAAAACAATTGGGATGAAATCGGAATAAGAAACAACAAACAAACTCTGCATTTTTATTTTCATCTGCTCTCCTCTATGGTAAAAAGGGTGAAAATTTCTTTTATTGCATCTAGAACATTTTGATAGAAGTGTTTCCACTTTCTCTCATTCTTCTTCTGAAAGGAAAATATCCATTCCACTGTTGTAAATTACTCAGGATTCTCAGGTCTCCCCCTGCTCCTACCCTGTGAGTTCCTACAGCTACAGATATAAATGGACACAAAGAATTTGGATATCACTGACCAAATTTTCACTGTGTTCTATGCCAACCTACTACTGGCAGCCTTTGGCTGTGCATCCCTGCATAAAGTGAATCCCCAAAAAGGAGAACAGAGGTAAGAGACTTAAACCCCAAATGCAGCATTGGAGAAAGTGAATTACAGATCTTTATCCTCCTAAGAGCCACCTTATTGGCCACAGTTTTGTATTCAACAGCTTGCCCATTAACCCCCTGAAAATACTGTGTAATAAGGAATTAGCTTTGTGTTTGCCACCAATTACTGCAAGCTGGGAGCAGAATCCTGTCAGCAAAATCTGGGGGTTTTCTGAAAGGACAAAGCAAAATTGCAATGGTCTTCTGCTTTCCCGAGATTAGCTGAATCAGTTCAGCTATTTAAGGCCTTTTACCAAGGTTACCTTAAGAAAAAAATAAATGAAACAACAAAAAACCCCCAACAAGATGAGCTCATGCTGGATGTACAGAAGTTGTCTGTGCAACTAAAGTCAAGTTCAGCCCAGATTTTTTAAGCAGGTATTTAGTATTCCTTCTGATAACCTGCATTGTGTGTGTGCAAGTTTGCCACAAGCAGACAATTAAAAACACAGAAAAACTTGCAGGATCAGCCTTCTGCCATCTCCACATTTGAGAGAGGTCTGGGTTTGTGCCTGGTCAGCGCTTTGCTAATTAACTGTATTCTGACTGTTCTGCAGAAATTATATTTTAGCTTGTAACGTATCAGATGAATATCATGGTCAAATAAACTTACACTGCAGAATTGTAAAGTCACTGTCAGTCTGCTGCATCTTACCCTGAGAGAGATCAGAAGGAGCCCAAATGTTGATTATATCAATATTATGCACTTTCTCAATATGAGGCATTTGTACATGTACCAGAGTTTAAAGTTTCAGTATTTGAACACACAATGAAATCTTAGACCAAGAATATTAAAATAAAGGTGTCTAATGAGATAAATGTAATGAACATCTCAGGACTAAGATGTGTTTAATCCAACTTTGTCCAGGTTGCTCTAAAAAAACTTCTAGTCTGTTTACTTAAAAAGGAAGATGTCTTGTGCTTGTACTCCATGTAATTCACAATCAGAAAAGCAATATTCATTGGACCAGTGCTTGAAGCAGGCCCTTCAGGACAGTTCTTACTAAAACCTAATGGGTTTTTCTTCTTTTTCTATTTTATTGGCTCAGAACAGAGGTCAGTACATGAAGTATGGCTATTTTTCTCCCTTATCTGATACAATCTCTTAACATATTGTAGTCTGAGTGTAAAATAATTCTTCAACCAGTTCTATGGGGTTTGTCTATCACGATTCTGTGGTAAAAGTTTAGAATATAAAAGGTGAAAAGAAAATTTCCCACATTTTAAAGACAGCCCAAACAATTTTTATGGAAGGCTTGTGCATTCCCTGAAAGCAGAAACAAACCCCTGACACAACACAGGGGCTGAAAGCTGAAGGATAAATTATGCTTGCTGTGTTTTTCTGAATTGAATCCTGCCTGCATGATCAGCAGCATTCAGACTCCCAGCAGGGAAGTCTCCAAAAGAGAGGGAAAACTAGGCAGGAGGCTTTAAAGAAAGCACAGAGAAATGCACTGAAGGAAAATTCTGGTTGAGAAGTGAAATTGGTTAAATTGCCTACAGCAAGTCTTTGGAGAAGAAGGGTCTACACTGATTCCCCTGCTTTGAGGGGTGGGGAGAAAAGCATCGCAGAGCATGGAAAGCAAAAGCCTGTATGGAAAACTTGCTCATTATGGACAGTTTCTTTACAGATAATCTCTTTTGGAATGAGGCAGAATGAGGGAGACATCAGAAAAACCACTGAGACAGAGTGAAGGGATGTATTTGGAGGAATCAGTCAGCAAAAGATTCATCAAAAGCTGTGAATACAAGAACAAACTCGTGGAAACAGAAGATACACCCTCATCTGGCCCGAGAGCAAGGATTGGGAATGGCAGAGCTGGATGATTCTCCCAACAGAGAATTTACCCAAAAGACAGGAGTCATTTCTGCTTCATCATTACTAGCCAGCAGGAGCTTGAAAATATTCAAGATTGGATTAATCGTGAATTTTTAAAAGTCGGATCATAATTGGGAGGTGGGAGGAGAAAGCTAAGCTCAAAAGCAGCTACAGAAGGAAAATGAGCAGCAGACTTCTACAATTACTCAGAAAGAAAAACAGGAGCTGCATTCTGAAGCAGCTGCCTGTCTGTGAATTAAACTCAGCATTCACCCAGAGATTTATCTCAAATTGCTGGTCGAGGCTTTAATGCAAATCCCCATCTGAGAGCATTTGTTTCTCTCAGAATAGATGGAACCAAGGAGCCCAAATCTCTTAAGCAGCTGAGAGAACCTCGGTCTAACTCCTTTTGTACAGGGGATCCACTCCTTCCTCAGTGGCACACCGTGGCCTTCCTTTTTCACAGAGCCATGGATTGCTTCCCTCAGATATCAGGACAATTTTTCAAATAGTAGAATTTTAAAACTCTGTCTTCTGGGCACCATAAAAATGTCAGTCTTGGTGTAAGGTATAAACTGACCAATTTGTCTCCAGGCAATTCAGCTGCACAGAAAGGGCATAACAAATGCCTGGGACACAGCACACGAGACAAAATATAGTTAAGAACATACCACTGAACTTCTCAGATTTGCTTTGTCTTCTGCCCAATTTCACTACAGATCAAGTGCTAAGGATGATGCTCAAACGAGTTGGAAATCATCCATTAATTCAATGTACGACACTCACCAAGGGTCGCTCTCTTCAGAACAAAAGTGAAAATAACCAAAGCTTTAGGTTAGACCTGCAACTCAGCTGTAACCAGGAGCGTTCAGTTTAATTAGTAAAAGACCATAATTGTAAAAGTCCTTGTGTAGGGCACAGACATAACTTCCTTATTAGCCTGACTTCTGAACTTGCTCTGAACACTGAAGAACTAACTCCAATTCCACCCTTTTTGTGCACAACCCTTAAAATGAAGGAAGAAACTGTTTTTCCAGGATCGGACACTACCTGATTAATGCCATCAAACAATAAATTTGGCCTTTAAAGAATTAATTTTTTTTTCAGTATTACCTCAATACTGAGTTACTTCTAACCTGCATTTATGCCTTTCTATTTTGAGGAAGGAAAGCAAGAAGGAAACCTGAAGAATGAATCACAACAGGGTTTGAATGTAAAGATGTCACCTTCTACAGAAAACACGCTTACTTTTAAAATCAGTTCCTTTGAGACAAGATAATAGGTTTCTAATGACCTAATTAATTTTACACTAAGTGTGTTTTGCAAATGTACCAAGTTAGACAGCAAATTGCTGTCTGTGCTTTGGTAAGAAATGGCAGTCTCCAAACAAATCTCCAAGCCCGATGTACAGTAATTCATGCCGACAGTTTATTCTAATTACAGCTGAATATAATGGTTCAGCTGAGCTGCCAAATTTCATTGCAAATAACACTTTGCTAGACAGTAAATAAAAGAAAATGAAAACAAATTATTAGTCCAAGTTCTTTTAGCTGAAACTTTGTTTTTGTTTATTTTTTTTTTTTAAACACATAAAGCTACTGAAAGGTATAGTGTAACTGATAGGATCATCTCATTCAGAAAATTAGAAGAATTTTTTCAGTAAAACTATCAGACACATGTTTATTCACACTAAAGCAGACCTCATAACATTGACACTCTTTTTCCTCATAATTTTACGAGGATTCCCCGAAATTGTGATGGGAAAAATCATTATCAGCTGAGAAAAACTGAGATATTTGTTCTTTCCTCTCTCTGCACAAGCAGATTCTGGTCTGTCAAGATGGATTTCAGGAGTTGGTTAACTCCTGGTTCAGAACCAGGGTAAATTGTCTTTATTCACTGCTGTATATCGAAATTCCTCTTACCTGTGTCTTAGGAACATGCCAGGACACCCCAAACAAACAGACATCAAAGTGGAACAACCAAGAAATGCAGTACCTCAGACAAGGGGGTTTTTCACAAGCAGATTATATGAAAATTATAGCTTTAGGGCAAACGGCAGAGCTGAATATTAAACAGATTTTATAATTTTTTGGTTTTTTTTTAATGTCTTAGCAAACTTCTGCCCAACTAGGAAAAAAGTTTTGGAAAGCACATTAAAATAAGTATAAATTGCATATATATAACAAAGATGTGATGTACACTAAGAAAGTCAAAAGGGAGATTTTACATGTTAATAGCTTTTATGGAAATAAACAAATATTCTACAGGAACATGCTCATATAAAAGGAGAAGCAAACAGCTGAGCTGTTTTCAATTTGTTACTTTTTGGGAGACTGAACATTCAACATCTGTATTTGAGATTTTTAAAGCTTTGTAGGATTCAAAATAAAGAGACTTTGAAATCAACACGTAAATTAGTAAAGCCATGAAAACAAAGGGAAAATAAAAGCCAATAAAATAAAAAATAAAGGTAAAAATGTAATCAAACAAAACCAGAACCATGCAGAAAACGCAGGTGTAAGAACTGGTACCCAAACCAACATGGGTTGGAAGTATAGGAACAGGAACATCACATGTATTTTAAGCATTTTTTAAGAAGACTTCATATTCTTTCAACAGATGACAAAACCCCAAATTCTCTACACTAGAAAAGTCCCTCCTTTTTCATATTGGCACCCTGCAAAAAGAATATTCATTATAAAAAGGCAGACAAATTCTTTAGGATAATATGAATGAGGCATGTAGTTAATCCACCAAGATTCCATTAAGAAGTGAGCTGATGTTCAGCCAACTAATTACCCATTCATTAAAACAGAACCATAAATGACATTTCCAACATATTACAAAACCCCTCTGTAGTAATATTTTCCCATCTACATCTATTCTGACATTTATATTCTATGTCTCTTTCATAATTATTTCGAATAATTCCTCTGACTTATTGAGGGGAAAATAGCTTAAAAAGAGATTACTTACCACCCTACCAATGGCTCACAAAGAAAGGAGCAGGACAAAGTAATTATGTTGGGGTGTGAATATAGAATTGATGTGCTTGTAGTCTCTAATAATTACTGCTGTGGTTTAATTTTGCCATGGCGAAAATTTTGAGGTGCTTGAAATCACTTGCACACAACTATAACTCAAGAGTCACCCTCCCAAAAAATGAGCACAAGTGAAACTCATTCATTTGATGCACAGAAAGTGATACAGCTCTGATAAGCTGGCATTCAGACATCTCCAGACAATTACAAACATGGTTTCAACCAAAGGAGAACTTGACACTCAGTACAAATTGTTATTTGTTGTATGTTCACTCAGGCCCTCCCTGCACCTCTTTGGCTGGTAATTAGCAAAGCCACAAAAGCTGTCAGTTTGCTGGAAATGGTACAACAAAAATGTGCAGTCCTCTACAAGTGGCTCATTTCAGCACATTTTCATATCAAGATTTTTGTATAATTATTTCTTTACTATAGCACTACCACTTTTAAAATTTCTAATTAGAATAAATAAATAAACAACATTTCTCCTTCACCCATTGGTCCGTGTTCTGCCTTCCAAACTGCATTTTGTTTGAGAAGACTTTTCCATCTTTGCATCCTTTATCTTACATTTCCTGTCCTTATCCCTCTCCCACTACACATTTTTCTGACCTAGGTTCTAATGATATTCATATTTAAAATCCACCAAACTTTGTGCTGATCCCAGATTTAGTTCCAATCAAGAAAACTTAGTCAAAAAAAAACAACTTCAAGAAAACCTAGTCAAAGCCAGCTATGCATTACAGCAATATCTGATGAGATAACGACATCTGAGAGATAAAACAGATCAAATGGCCCCAACGTAGGTTTGCAGCCCTGCAAATGTTCCCAGTGCCATAAAAAGAAAAAAAGGTGGGATGCCACGGTTTTATCATGTGCTGTTTAGGGATAAAAGAAGCTCCATCTGATACTGAAGCTACAGCTCAAACTGCATCTACAAAGAACGACCTACATAACCAAGAGAATGGCTCATCTCTCTTGATGAAGATCTCTCTCCTTTCAGTTTATGCTATTACCAAACTCACACAAGTCAGAAAACAGATTGGTCAAGCCATTGTAACAGCTGACACGTTCCTGGATAGAAAAGTGACCTTCCTGACACCCCTCAGCTGCACTGGTCAGCAGCCTCAGGATTTCTGGAGCTTCAGCAGAGCTGGGTGTGGAACAAAGCGTGAGGTTACTGCCAAATGCCAGATTTAGTCTGCAACCTTGACTAAAGTCAGCTTCGTGTCTGGAGCACAAACAACGAGGGATGATCACAAGACAGATGCTAGAATACAAAAAGCTCTGGCAAGCATATGGAAAAGAAAGGGAAAAAAATGCTAAACAGGTCTTTAGATGCAAAGGCTGCTAAAGGTTTCACTTCCCAAAAAAGAAGGTGGGATTTCTGCAGAAGCACCTGACTCTGCACATCCTCACAGTCCGTAATGCACTTGCTGTGAGAGGAGCCCTGGTTGGCATCACACAGCCCCTGCACTCTCACCAACACTTAACAGCCAAACACTGAACCTTCCAGAACAGACACAAACCTCCAAAGCTCATAACTGACCTCCTGTCCAACTTTCTAAGGTATTACCAGTGTTAAGAAATTCACACTCAGAAGTGCAGCATGGACACACATTGAAAAACACAAAGAATTTTGTCCTGAATTAAAGGAATTAGGCTTGTTTAAAAAAAAAAAAAAACCCAAAAAAAACAAACAACCCTCAAAATTTGTAGTTTCCACCAAAAAACCAAAGGAGAGACACAAAGTAATGTAAAAGAGGTTTGTTTGCCCAATTTCTATACCACATTAAATTAAATGTTAGATTAGTTGTGGCCAAGCACAATATATTGGTGGCAAAAGAGAGCTTCTAACACTCCTTGATTTCCCAGTTCTCTGTAAAACAAGACAAATAAGGAAGCAGCCAAAGCCGGTTCCATTTCCCTCATCCAGCCCAGTGGAGGGAGATCCAGGACTGGAAAGAGCATCCTGGATTAATCTGAACAAATCTAGGAAAGAGGATACGGAGCAGAACAATCCCTGAAAATTCTGCTTCCCATTCAGAAACATCCAAAAGATTCATGACTCTAGACAGATAAAGACAATTTAACACATCTAAAGAGAAAAACACAGACAAGTCTCTCAAAAAAAATTTATGAAGAAATCTCAGAGATTTAAGCAATGCCTCACAATCATGATAACAGGATTGATTATTCTCACATACATTTTTTTTTCCCCCCCTGAAAAGTACTTTTACATTGGCTCTAACATATTTACAGGTCACCACATAAATATAATTTATTGCAACCTGTTAGGGAAGCTTTTCCTGTGAAAATGGGCCAATCAAATGTTTATAATATGGGTCGTGATCATCCACTGATGTACTTTCATTTCCTTGCTGGGAAGTTCTTACCAAGTAAGAATTTCAAAAAGAAACCATTCTGTGACAAAGTCACTAATATGAAAAATAGTCACAGTGTCCTCTTTAAAGCACATGGCATTTAGTTTACATTTTAATTACAGCAAATTCCACCACCGTAATTTAAAGGAAAAATATTTTTTCACATTGTGCACAAGTTGTTTTTTTTTTTCCTCGAATCCCACATTTGGACACAGTCTCAACAAGAAGTTAAGAACGGCTCTCTTCCAAATAAATTGGTACTAAATAAAATGTGTTTACTCTCCGTGTATGAAAGTGCATTGTTAAAAACAGAATGTGAGCAACTTGGAACAAATTTTAGAGCAGATGCACGGGGTAGTGCTGTTAAATAGCGACGCTTTTAAGGCTCTTCAAAGCAGCAGTCCGCAGGCAGTGGGAATGCAGCACCAAGATAAAATACCTATCAGTGGCACCACAGTCTGCAGCAAAAATAATTGATGAGGAGTTGGGCAGAGTGGATTATAAATTGCAGGGTACAGGCAGTCATTTCTGCTCTGGTCAATGTAGATATTAGATATAAAGACAGTTGCTGGTACAATAGAGGGCAGAATAACCCACTACCTAGGAGGATTATATTTTATTGATTGGTAAGAGATAAAACACCTATATTATCCCAAATTAGTTTTTACTGCCTTAAGGAAAAAAAAAAAAAAAATCTCTTTCTGCAAACCCTGCATCAAATATTAATCAAGCAATAATTAAATGGGATAAAGAAAACTGTCCTGATATCTCACTTGCAATCATTTTCTTGGTGTGTAAAATAAGCCAAGCACGACTGAATAAAACTGTAGTACTCTAATACTGGATTTTTAAATTTTAATGTTCTGTTTTATTCCTAAACCCTTATTAGAAATACCAGTTTGAACTGGTAACTTCTGGTAGTGTATGGAGTGAGAGGGTTGCTCATCTGAGATTGGAGAGCAGGACCAATGCAATAAGATAAAGCTTTAGATTCCTCTTTTGTATCACCTGAACCATTTCACTTTCACTGCAGGCCTTTTTAATTATGTTTCTATGACAGAATACCGAGGTCAGAGAGAGCCTGATGCAAGAGACCATTTACCTCCCTCCTCAGCCAGCAGTTACACACGTGCTTAAGGACTTTCTAAAGGAAAGAACTTCTTAACCAGGTGCTTAAAGGATTCCTGGCCTACTGAGGGGTGCACAATTAAGCAGTCAAGATGTAATTATGAACTCAGGTTCTGCAGCTCCTGTGCTGGGCTCTGCCAGTGACTGTTTCATCACCTGTGAATAAGTCATGGCAGGTACAGTGGGCTGTTGGACTAATTGTGGTTAATGGGAAGTTCATGTCTGACATCACAACAAAGAGGGATCTTTAACATTCAATAGATAAGGTAATAAATATCAGAAAAAAGTCTTTAAGATATGCTGTTTTAATTGTCCTAATTCCTTTGGATTTGCACTCTGGAACCCAGCTAACTCCTTTTAATGCTCATGGATGTCTTGCCAATAGTTCAAACTCACAGACTGACTTCTGCAGATTATGTTATCAGAACAAAAGCAAAGTATTCATGATTTCAATCACAAATTTTTTGGAAATACTCCAAGACAGAGAAGCTACAGCCTGTTACAAGTAGGCTGAGTGAGAGTGGAGCTCTCAGCCTGGTAAAGAAGCTATGGTCAGCTTCACATGCGTTCCAAGCATCTGATTTGAGAACTAATTATATGAACTATTTATGCACTTAGTTCTCTGCAGAGGATCGTAATATGACAAACACCTTTAAATAATTTTCAAAATTATTGGTGCAGAAGGAAAAAATGTGCCATAAATGTGCCTGTTCAATAATTAGTTCAGAATGTGTGCTGTTTTCAGAGATCACAACTGATGGCCAGCACTTGTCCTGCCTAATGTGCACTTCAAAGACAAAGTAAGTTTCATTTAGGTTGAACCTCTACCTCTCACTGTACTAAATTTAAATAATACATAAAACTCATAGCTCTGAGAAAAAGCAGGAACGAGGCAGCAGCCAGTGCCAGAGGGATCCCTGCTCGTGGACGGGGGGACTCTGCTGGCTCAGAAGCCAATGAGACCAACGTGGCTCCCTGCAAGGCTCCAGCCCTGGCTCATTAACAGCCAGACTGGCAGCCTGACAAGATCCTGCATTTCCCAGCTCTGCACTCCTCCAGCAGCCAGTGTGGAACTTCCTTGCCCAGGGAATTTCTGCAATTTGCCTTCCACCAAAACACTTTTACCATGAAACATCAAAATCCTCTGAAACGCAGAGATTGTTTTCCTACAGACTTGTACAGTTCCAAATTTTTCCATGCATTACACCTCGGTCCCACCTCTGAGATTAAACAATATTGTGTTTGGGAGAGATTCCTTCCAAAATTCTGTTCTGGCTGCAAACAGATGATGTACATGGAGCTGAACAAAGCTGCACCTGCTGCAGAGACACACCTGCACTGCACAGGGATTTGGCTGGGGATCCGCTCAGTCCAGGACAATTCTATTTCACCCCGTGGTCAGCTGAAGGCAGGCTGCCCAAAAAGCAGAAAAGTTCTCTTTAAAAGAGCAGGAAAAGAAGCAGATGGCCCTGAATGAGGATATCATACTTCAAGAAAATGAAAATTATTAAAAACGAAAACCGTAGAGTTAGCTCTGAGGAAAAAAAAAAAGACTTTAACTTTGTTTGGATGTAATTTAAAGGCTCCATAAAAGACATGAAACAAACGTGGAGCAGATAGAAAAATAGGCTCTAGCCTAGTGACCAGAAACATTCTCTATCTACTTTCAGAGCACTTAGTTTGTAGCACATAAAATATTGAGCTAAAAGAGAACTATTGATGTAGATGTAATGGATGTGTAAGCAAACTTGCTTTTTGTGTACATCTTAAAAGTAATTTAGAACCTCGTACATTGGGAATTGCTGAGTCTAATTTTTAGCCTGGAGCAAATTTTTATAGCTAAATATCAAAGTCTAATGATAAGGGTTTCTAATGGTCAGACTTAACTACTTTTCTGCTGCCAGGTATTCTAAATATCCCAGCCTACCATTCCCAGAGCTGATTCCACAAAACAGGCTGTTCACCTTCTTCACATAAACTCTAAATTTCTACAACTTGAGATTGGACATTATTGGGAGACATTTAAATCTCATCTGTTTTAATGGAGAGCATGTGCTCATTTTCTTTCAAACTACCTTTGAAAGGATCATGAGCAAGTAATTAAAACTATTAGTTGACATTTCAGTTCTCAACAGCTCTATCTAGACTAAAATTGTTCTCTTTAGAAATGGCGAAGATATTCAAAACAAATAATTGTGAGTTACTGAGAAAATCGAAACTCTGAGTGCTCTTCATTTCACTCACATAAAACTAACTTCTCTTGACCTCTCAGTTTAAAAACAAGACTTTTTTTTTGTTGCAGCTGATGTAAAATGAAGCACAAAAGTGCCTGTGCTTTTAACCAAGTGAAGGCTGAAGTGCAAACATAATTTCCTGTGCTTGATAGACTCCAGTATTCACATTTCTGATGACCAACTTAGAAGAAAAACGTTGCTGTTCTATAGTGCCACTGATTCAAGGAAAGGAGTGGTTCAGAAATGCCACTATGAAAATGTTATTAAAAACTTGTTGCCTCTTCCACAAGGAACTGTATTCTTTTAATTCTGGACAGGTCAAAGGAATTGGCAATAAACCAGAGACAACGCAGCAGCAGAGTTCTGCCTTCTGCAGGCACAAAAGGACAAAAAAAATCCCAACCAGGACACACACAGGTTGCAGGATGCAAGATTTCTGTGGACAGCAAATCATCTTTAACTTGGTGTCTCAGAGCAGGGGCAGAACAGGAAATAAATCCAAGATTTCCTGTCAGTTGTGCCACACACAGAGAACATTCCAAGTGTTGCCAGCTGATTGAGATATTCTCTGAAACCCTTCCCTAAACACCCATAAATTGATGAAAAGCATCAGCATAGCAGTCAGAGGAATCAGCTGCCATAAATTGGAATAGAATTCTTAGACTTGTGTTTTTAATACCTTTTAATTTAGTCCAATATATTGAGCACACAGAAAATATTACTGCCTCAATTTTTCAATTAACTGCTGTTGACTAATTGCACTGCTATAGTTTATAATCAGCAGAATGTACAGTTTTAACAACAGTATGACAGAGTACAGCATTACACCTCCTTAACTCATGAAAAAGAAGGAAAAATAACAAAACCTAATAAATTATAAAAGGAAAGAATTACATATTTTTACTTAAATGGTTAAGATGATAAAGAACTAAATCCAATACTAACTAAAAAAAGAGATTTTTTTCAGTGATTTAAGTCTGTTGATTGCAGAATTAATTGTATTTGCATAGTAATATTTAAGTACTAGAAACTGCAAAAGGAAGAATTCTGAATATCAATTATGTTAATTATGATTGCAGACTATTGGGAGAAAGGAAAAGATCAGTCTTTTTTCCCTTTATTTTCTTTAGTATGTGCTTTCTGTGCACAGTGGTAAGATGAGAGCTCCAGTTGCTATAACAACTTAACTCTCTATTATAATCAAAAATCATCTAAGGTTAATTGCCATCCTGCCCTTCTAAACCAACATGTTCAACAGCAGTTGTATGAATTCCATAAATTTTGCTACTAAAATCTATTCAACATCTCAAAACAAGCTGGAGTATTCCCACCCACCAGAGTTAGCCTGAAGTTGTCCTTCCCTTCCTTATTTTGGCAATGCAGCACTCAAAATGTTTTACTCTGTCCATGAGAACACCCTGGGACACTGATCCTCTGATTAAATCCAGAGCTAAATACGAAACAGAATTGAAACTCAGTGTATGAAACAAAAGAAGTTAAAATAGCAATTCAAAATTTAAAATCTATTAAATATTAAAATATTTTTTCTGAGAGTATAAACATCGCTGGCTTGTACAAAAGAAATTCTAATTAGGTTACAACAGGAGTTAAGTTAGACATAAAAAATTAAGTAATGGGGAGAGAGGATGGAACACCCAATGAAATTTAAAATCTAGTATTGCAGAGAGACTAACTACAAAGATGATTTCAAACTTTATAGTGAACTATGAAAATTTCTAATTTTGGCCTCACTAATGTTTTGTTTAAGTAATCAACAAAATCATTTTTGAAAAATGGGAAATTTGTTACCATTCTTCAAATATTCTGTAATCCAGACCCTGTGGGCTCAGAACAAAATTAGGCCTTATCATTTACCCATTAATTATGATGCTGGTCTGTATTAACAGGCCTTGCAAGTGACAGCAGAAAAGACAATCAGAGCAGGAGGAAAAAATGGAATCAGCATCAAATAAGCCATGGTTAAACAGAAGCTAAAAGAGGTTTTTAACATAAGGTAGGAAAGACAAACAAATGATGCAGTATTAACTGAGATAATTTATTCTTTCTTAACAAAAACAATGAAGGCTCAAATTGTACCTAAACTCATGTACTTTTGCAATCACTGTTTCCTGCCTCATGACCTACATCTCTTTTATAGTCCAGAAACTTGCAAATAATGCAGCAGCAGCCCAGAGCAACACTAAAAACATCAGGTGCACGACCTCACTTTCATTTATAGCACAAGGCAGAGATCCCAGAAAACTATTTCAATGCAATAGTGGAAGCTAAACCAAAGCATAAAATGGAGAGCACAAATGACTCAGCCCCAGCCAAGACTTTTGGCAAAGTATTAATTTTTTAATTACCCCTCTATGAGTGCTTTACAGTGGAAATGCAGCAGATGCATGAGAAAAATCAGAAAGGTGGAATTTGCCTGCAAACCTGGGTGTGGGTGCAGCTAAGAGAAAAAAAATCTCCCACTGTGCAATCCTATCAGGCTGTAGAACAAACAAAAATATACTGGCATTTAATGTCTATTCAAGCCTTTTTATCTATTTATTTGTCTTTTTCATTCAATTATAATGAATATCTACAATTAACGAATATTATTTATATATACATAAATGCAGAAGGACTTTGTCAGGACGTCAAAGCACCGTAAAAATAAATTGTGCTGAATTTTTGGACAGCGACTGAATAGTCCTTTTATCAGAAATCAACAATTCTAAAACATAATAATGAAACAAGAACAACTGATAGTCTTTGCTGAGGTCCACTTTGCAGAATTGCAGTACTGAAGAAATGGAATGAGCTTTGACTCCTGTTCCAAAAGCAGCATTTCATAACACAGCAAAAACCGGCTTGCTTTTGATCTTAGTCTATTAGATCCAGATCAGAGAATAGAACGAACTATTTATCTTTTAAAAAGTAATATCTTTTTGATTATATGTCACAGCAGAAATCTTATCTTTGTCTTGGAACTTCGAGACTAATGACGACAACATCAGGAGCCTTGTGAACCTTGACAGTGGCTCAGCCAATTATGGGATGAACGATGGAGATGGAAACTTCTTTGGTCCTCGGCGACATTTCTGGCAACCATAATTCTGCAAATCTAAATGGAGTCATTGCTTTTCGCCCCCGTGGGCAGAGCCATAATTCCTCACATCTACATTCTAACAGGCTTTTCTAATAGCTCCATTCATTTCTCAATCTCCCTAATAAGATTGCCAGAGAGGACAGCTTGTCTCTGGCACATTTCTCTTCCAGAAGGACAAAAATCATCATTCAGCCTTTCAGCGTCGCGTTTGGGTCATCAGAACTTGTCAAATTAAACAAACTAATATTGCACTTGGAAATGAAAAATGAAAGAGACAAAAGAAGGCTCTGTGCTTCCTGGAGCTTCCACACTTGGTAAAGTCAAACATGTTTGAAAAGCAGCTCCTCACCTCTGAAATACAGAGGAACATTTATTAGACTGGGGTCAGTACTTGGCATTCACTGAGTGGTGTGAAAATTTTCACATTTAGAACTTAAAATTGTAACCAATTAATGAAGTACCACTGCACACAGTAATACTGGAACGTAGGAAATAGTATTTTGAATCAGGAAAGGCAGTTTTAAGGCAATTTTTTCAGGCAAAACAGAAGCCAAAAAAGTCTCAGTTAAAAAAAAAAAAAAAA
>VWZT01016362.1:50712-147229 GCA_013397055.1 Pachycephala philippinensis | reverse complement strand
CAAAACAAAACAAAACAAAACAAAACAAAACAAAACAAAACAAAACAAAACAAAACAAAACAAAACAAAACAAAACAAAACAAAACAAAACAAAACGGAAATAAACGCATTTTCCAGTCAAGTTAGGGAAAACTATTCTTGATTACACCAACAATTTATCATTACAATACGTGATTTTTTTAGCTCACAGTAGCAACAAGAAATTGCTACAAACTTTATTTGAAAAACATGTCAAGTGAGATGCTGGCCTTAATTTGTATGTATGTGAAATACCTGTGTCACGTCATTTCATTTAATTATTCTGTATTAACAGACATGAACCATCCAAACACATTGGTTTAAAAACTCCATCTCTTTGCAGAACTAAAAAAAATACTATTAGAAATCTAAAGCTCTACAAGAGCTTTAATTCAGAGGCTGAGAAACCGACCTTAAGAAGGAAGGATCTGTGTGCAATTTTTCTGCTACTAAGTCAATATATACATTTTCCTCTCTCAATTAAGATATTCCTAGTCATTTTATTTTATCTTAATTCCACCAAATGTGAGAGTTACTAAAGCTAAATTAACATACTTCTTGCTGCAGTGGTTTCTTCTTAGATTCTTGTTTTTCACTGTGTCCAAGGTGCCCATTTCAACCAACTCTTGAGGAAACAGAACATTATTCACATAATCTGCTACCTGCCCCTACCTTGGAAATTCAATTGCCTCACAGTTCAAAGACTGAGAAGAAATCTTCAGATTCATTGTTCATTTGTAAAGAGCAAATGGAAACAGAAAGCGGAGAGAGAACTTGGATTCTGATAGAGTTGACTTTCTTTGAGAGAGAGAAAATATCAGAGAGTGCAAATATTGCAGTGAGTGAAAATAGGGTCGACATCACAAGGAATGTTTGTTATCTGATTGAAAATGTGCCTTTGAAAACTTAGCAAACAATATCAAAAGCTCAGGTTTTGTCTCCAGTACAACGTACAGACTACTACACTCCAAACCACCCAATTCTTTTAATACAGTAAACTCCAATTACTTGGAATCAGATGCAGTTGGCTGCAGTTCTTTGCATGACATTTTCTGGCAAGTTTTAAAATGAGGACAAATCCTGTTTACTGACATTCCACAGCGTCCACAGTCTGAGTGAATAACAGTGTCTATAACTGAGAGTATGGCTATAAAATGGTGGAATTCCAGTTCTTCTCCAGCCTTGGATTCTCAGACAGAGCCAAGGAACCAGGCAGTACCAGGAAAACATTTCCTTAAATAACTTATTTCACACATTGCCTTGATTTCAATGGAATCTTTTGCTTTAAGATATATTTCTTATTTAGACAAATATTGATTGCAAAAAAATCCAAAACAACGACTCGTTACTTCTCTGAGGAAGGAATATTTTTTCTCCAAAATGGTTAAAAAAATAAAAATTAAAAATAAAAGTGAGTATAACAAAAGAGAATATTTCCTGGAACTTAGGAACAAATCTACCTGAAGGTAAGAAAAATCTACCTTTTTCTTTCATGTGTTGGCTGCATAATTCTGTACATGGCCCGGGTATTTTTTGGACAGATGGACAAGAGGCAGGAGGGTGCCCAGGCAGGACAGAGGGACAGTCCCTGCCATGGCATGTCGTGCCCAGCATCACCAGGGGTGGCCAAGGCTCTTTCCAAAGTCAAGGACTGGCTGGGCATTGATGCCCTTGGGGGAGTGGCAGTCATCTGTGTTTTCATTTTGGTTTTTAATTCCTCTTTCTTTATTAAATTTTGCCTTGTCATGAGTTTTCTTGCTGTTCCTCTTGTGTTCTCTCCACCATCCTGGGAACAGGGGGGTGAGAGAGTGGCTGTGCCATCCTTGGCTGCTGGCAGGAGCCAACCAAACCCCTTGGAGCTCCTGCAGAGTAGCACATGCCACTGTTTATGTTCTTTGGGTGGAAGCCTCTAAAACTGGCCCACCCAGGCCAACTGGCTTGGCCAACTCCGTCCTGATTTGAGAGTCAATGTTCATGTTACAAAATTCCTCCTAGTAAAGCTGAACCCAGGATAAAGCAGTGAAAGTCAGTAGATGCAGAATCATAAGAGCCAGATCAACATTTTTCTTTTATGTTCAAATGCATATTTTTAGAGGAAAATGTACTGATTAAATCGGGAGCTCTGAAATAACACCTTTTTTTTTTTTTTTTGCTTTGCTATATGCATTTCAGTGCTTTTGTATAGCTACTTCACAACTTGACAGCTACCTTCATGATATTTTTAATTAAAAGACATTAAACACTTCAAAGAACAGCTAGCCACACTGCCACTTTGCAGCTTCCTTTGTTCTGCTCGAGTAATGCCAGAAACTGCACACCACTGACACCTTCCTGGGATGCAAACGAGTGGTTATCTGAAAGCCTCCGCCAGCCACAGTGCTTTCCTCAAATTACTAAATTTAAACTTTTGGTAATTTTGGACTCTTCTATTTGCTCCTGTTGGCACCAAAACGGATAATCTTCAGAAAGAATTAATTGTTGGGTCAAGAAATACAGCTGCATCAGCACAGGCATTTCACATTGTAACACTCACTTTAGTCAAATTCTTCAAAGAAAAAGATTCATTTTCTTATACTAAATATATCTTTTTAGTTATAAACCATTTGATTCACTTTGAAAATGAAGAAACATTTGATACATTTATCTTAAAGCTATCTTAGTTTTTAAATCTTTTTTGCAATATAACCAGTCACCAGGAATTTAAATTCTATACAGCAAATTCTGCAAATGGCAAGTTGATTATAGACTCACAGCCCAAACTGCCCAGATACTCGATCCCCTCCTGCCATTCAACCAACAGGACTGAAAAAGCCATTTATAGGACATTCACAATGACCATGGGAATAATAAGAATAATACCCTAATAATACCCTTTGCCCAAAGGCGAAGGAGGCAGTTAGCACAAACCCAGGTGAACTGCTTTGATTCTTTCACTTGGAGTTTCGTGCCACTTTTGGCAAGAAAAGTGAAGTCTGCATTTCAAACACTGCTCCATTCTTTTCATGTTATGTATATTTTCGCCAATAACAGTTTATTGAAGTACAGGAATCAATTTCTGCCTTCCCATTCTGGCTACAAAAAAATCTCATAATTCTCAAACTACTTTGTTCCTGCCCAATGCGTGGTAAAACCAGGTTAAGTGACATTAGCACTGAAAACAGGTTAAAAATAGATTCCTTCACCACGGAGAGATGGATTTAAATGTTATATATTCTGAAGGAGGAGCAGGGGGAGAGGGGACTAAGAGGTCTCACAAGGGGGATTAGACTTTGCTACTTAATAAAATATTAAGTGACAATCAATCAAAGCGGAATAGGAGGGAAGCACAGTTTTGCAGAACTGCTCTTTTAGGATTTGTTTTCTTCAAAATTTGCATTCCTTTCTGCATGCTTGGGCGACACACGTATGTTGGCTTTTTAATGATTAGAAATGGCTTTGATCTTGACTACTTGAAGGAACATGAAGATATAAATAGTGTGAGTGGATACGATTAATCTCAGTAATGACAAACAGAAGAAAAATCCAAGATAAGCCTTTCTGAAATTTTCCAGCATACCTCAGGAAGTTTGGTTTTAAGCTTGTGCCATTCCTACAGGATTGATCTATGGAAAAGGTCAGGAACACGCCAGTGTTCAGGGCCCCAAATACCACCAGTGCCAGTTTATCACAGGTAAGAAGGTAGGGAATCAGAAACATCAATTTTCTGCTTGAGTGGCTGCCACTTTCCTTTGAGATGGACTAGGGAGCAAGAAAACCTTGCTTGTCCTTCCTGCTGCAACATCACTGCCAAAATACCCAAATAATATGGGTATGATAAAGGTATGATAAAGAAAATAGCCCACTGATATTAGGAAATGTCACCAGGAGATAATAAGTGCCCAGTGGCCAGGGTTTGATGGGTATTGGTGAGGTGTGAATGTAGAACTCTTATTAGAGTAGTTTTTATCCGGACAGATGCAAAGAGTGGCCCTAAATTGTCACTAAGATGATGAAACTTTCTGTATCTGTGCGAGAGAGCAGTAAAGTGAGATGAGAGGAAGGCTGCTACAATTAAAAGAGGACATTTTTACAGGCAAAATGCAAAAAACCCTAAGAAAATCTACAAGACAACACCTTTACCTTATCTTCAGCTCTCATCTCCTCAGTGCAAGAACCCAGAGCTCCAGAAGATCCCTGTCCCTCAAAGTGGTAACTTTCAAAGTCCTCTTATCTTGGGACAGCACTGCTGAAACCTGAGCTCTCAGTTCCTCAGGGGCATAAAATATATCATATAGGTGT
The DNA here is from genome assembly GCA_013397055.1 of Pachycephala philippinensis. Classification (NCBI taxonomy): domain Eukaryota; kingdom Metazoa; phylum Chordata; class Aves; order Passeriformes; genus Pachycephala; species Pachycephala philippinensis. The sequence goes on along the minus strand of VWZT01016362.1, from coordinate 142,933 downwards.
GTGTATACATATATATATATATACACGTGTGTGTGTGTATATATATATAAAATATGACCTAAATCCTCCACCTACTTCTCTTCAACAGCAGCTTTAATGCATGAAGTTGGTTACTTCCACTGAAACTACAGAACATTAAATGGAATGTCAGAATTGAAGGAAAAAGAATGGACCAGTTGCTCCAACAATTAAAGTAAAATTTTAGAAAGTTCTGCTGCATTTTTCAGTATTCAATTGACTGAAGGACAAATGCTCCTTCCTTCCTTTATGAGCTACCCTCTTCTTTTTCATAAATTCTTTGTATTCAGGGGCTATTCAAGTAAGAGGAAATTAACTTGCAGGCTAAGAAGTACAGTATGGCATCAGAAAATAATGAGTTAATCAGTGAAAAAAATTGAAAGCTCTTATTTGAATCAAAACTGCCAAGTCATGGAAGAAAGACAATGTAATGCCATAGTGAATATTTTTCTCAAGACAGTATAAAGCCATAGTGAACATTTTTTTCAAGATAATATAAAGTCATAGTGAACATTTTTTTCAAGACAATATAATGCCATGGTGAACACTTTTTTCAAGATAATATAATGCCATAGTGAACATTTTTAGTACTTTCACAGCAAAACACATGAAGACAAAGCAATTAATTAGTTATTTTAGTTTCCCCCCTTTCCACGTTTTTTTTTTTTCATGTATTCCCACACCAATGTCTTGAATTTTAAACAGAAATACAAAACCACAGAGCCTACACCCAATTCCTCATAAGCTAATGAATGTGTAGACTAAAACAATTTCGTTTCTTAAAATAAAATGAATAATTATTTGGACCATCCCTATGCAAGCTATTTGTTAGAAAAGTACTTTCACTAATTGCAACTTGAAAGGAATATTACACAAAATAGCTGTACTAAGTCTTGTTACCCAGGGAATCCTGTATTTCAGTAATAATCTTTCAATACTAACCATGTTTGCACTCAATGCAAGAGCGAAATCACTTCATTAAGTTATTTGTGTAATTTTTAGATACTTCCAACAAATTATAAAGCTTTGATCTTCTGAAAAGCACAACAGATAGGCAAATAAGATGCTAATATTGTGGGATTGTTATTTTCAAACCATCTGAGGAAACTTCCACCCACCCAAGTGCACACACATTAGAGGATGATGTATCTATAAAATTACAGAGTTCAGCATCCCAGTGAGAAGATGCTGGAATAGAAATCCCTCTGTTTCACTCCTGGATTCCTCTGAAGTAAGACTGAGCAGCACTTTTAAATGTTGCTGGAACAGCTGCTTTTACTGGGGAAAATGGGAGGAAGACCTGTGCCCAGTGTGATGCATCACTGACTTTCTCCTTGTGACACAAGTGCAATTCTCTTCCCAAGCACCTCCCTAACGATATTTGGAGCAGAAGAGCCATTTGGTAACGAAACTCTGAGAAACACAAACAAAATCAAAGTTCCAAACCAAACAAGTATGCAAAGTAGAAAATCCAAGGGCCAGCAAAGCAAACAGACAAACAAACAATTCCAGCAGCTTGATTTGAGCAGCTCTTTACTTGGCTCAACCCCTGGAAACATCTGGGAGCTCCAACACAGGCAGTGCTTGGCCCAGCAGCCCCTAACCCTGTGAGGAACCCCTCTGTCTGATCCACATCCCCGGGATTTCCCTCATCCCAGCTCCCAAGATGATCAGTTTTCATGGCTTTTACATAATATTCCTTCTCCGTCTGGAACTGTCTCTACAAAGCCCAAAGGAAGTTTTGCAACATTATAAAGAGTAAAAATGTTCTTCCAAACAGGGATACCTTCAGGGAGCAGGATGAGGGAGAAACTTTGCTGATGTGCTCGTAGGCAGAATTATCACCAGCACTAGGTTTCAACCAGCAAAGGCACTGAAAATGCCTAAAAATAATAATAAAAACTACTTCTAATAAAATATATACCATTTACCAGAGGAATACACGAGTTTGCTGACCCACAGATGGATCTGATGAGTTCTGTAGACCTAAGTGAGTAGATAGGGGCATAACTGAATGGTGTTTGAACATCCTGGGACAGTGGGATGAAACCAGACAGATAAAGAAAACCCAAACCCTTCATTTAAGTGAGGTGATGACATATATGTGCAATTTATCTGCTGGAAATTTTGAGTAAATTTGAAAAGATTACTAAAATCAGTGTATTTATAAAGTAAACCTAACAAAGAAAAAAAAAAAAAACCACAAAAAAATACCAGCACCCCCCACCAAAAAAAAAACCCCAAAACAACAAATGATATAAACTCTATCATTTTTTTTTTCTCTGAAGAAATGTGCTTTAACCCTGGTCAGGGCACAGCAGAGCGATTTTAGCCTCACAGCTGACAATGCATGGTCCTTACCTGGACTGATCTCAGCCTGGCAAAAAGCCCTGTGAGGCTCCTGCAGTTACCTGGCTGGGCTGAGATTGAATATTCCCCCACTGCATTTTACAGCTTCAAAGACACAAAAATATAATCTTTGAAAATTAGAGATTAACTCTGCTGCTTGTGGAAGGAGAGGTCATGGCATGAATGGTACAAACAAGGCACGTATTATGCACATGGTGGCTCTCTAACATTAAAAGAAAGCTTCAAAACTAAATATATATATATCTCCTTGTTTGTACTCCTTGGGCTCAGGACTTCAACTATCTTTTGCAATTAAATCTATCAAACTTCAAGCTCCCAATTAAAATTTTTCAAATGCATTATGCTCCAGGGTGTCTGAAATTAAAAACCACTTTACATGTTTGTCAAGTCCTCTTGTAATTTTTCCAGTGTTGCTCTTTCTGCTGTGATAAGTGCTGCCAGCCCCTTTCCATTTATGCACCACGACAGAAGAGAAAATAAACAAAACTCCTTCAGACAGCTCATTGTGAATGATGAGGTTTTGTTTCAGGCTACTCTCACCCTTCCAGACATCAATTCTCAGGAGAGGGACAAGGAGGAATCAGAGGATGTCTCCATGTGCCCGTTCCTGCTACAGCTCCAGGAGAGAGAAGCTGGAAGTAGGAATGAAATACTTTCAGTTTTCTTTTATTCCACATTCTTTGGTGGAGAATTGATTAAAAATGGTGCTGGCCTGCAGTGATCGACCCCATCACAGGGTCTTGATCCCTGTGTTTTCCATGAGCATGAGGATACAGCCACTTCCTAATTTTTCCTAAGCATCCGTGGAAGGAACAAAAAACCACAACTAATTCTAAAACGAAGAAGTCACTAAACCTTTACAATTTGTTTCCTCAACAAACTCTTCTTCTAGACCTGAATGCCTCCTACAGGATGCTCCAAGTAACTATATCTATAGATAAAAGAGGTTTATTCCTGGTATGTTAGTAGAGTATTCCTCTTTCACGCCCATAGGGGTTTTGTGGCATGTGTCCTACCACGGAAATGAAACCAAGCTTTGTGTCTTGTGCTCCCCATCTCTCACAACTGATTNTGATGAGGTTTTGTTTCAGGCTACTCTCACCCTTCCAGACATCAATTCTCAGGAGAGGGACAAGGAGGAATCAGAGGATGTCTCCATGTGCCCGTTCCTGCTACAGCTCCAGGAGAGAGAAGCTGGAAGTAGGAATTAAATACTTTCAGTTTTCTTTTATTCCACATTCTTTGGTGGAGAATTGATTAAAAATGGTGCTGGCCTGCAGTGATCGACCCCATCACAGGGTCTTGATCCCTGTGTTTTCCATGAGCATGAGGATACAGCCACTTCCTAATTTTTCCTAAGCATCCGTGGAAGGAACAAAAAACCACAACTAATTCTAAAACGAAGAAGTCACTAAACCTTTACAATTTGTTTCCTCAACAAACTCTTCTTCTAGACCTGAATGCCTCCTACAGGATGCTCCAAGTAACTATATCTATAGATAAAAGAGGTTTATTCCTGGTATGTTAGTAGAATATTCCTCTTTCAAGCCCATAGGGGTTTTGTGGCACATTTCCTACCATGGAAATGAAAATAAGCTTTGTGTCTTGTGCTCCCATCTCTCACAACTGATACAGCAGAAGAGAGAACCTAAACATAATGTGGCTTCTTAAAGAAGGCTGTTAAAGGAGAAATCCACAGTCAAAGACATGATTCTCAATCCATATGAGTATAAATTTAAAAAGAAAGTGACCAATATTGTTTACCCACCAATGGAACTGAATGAAAAAGTGACAGTGGGAGGTGCCAAACAATTGATTGGAACTGCAGGAACTGCAATTCCCTTTTTCCCTCCAGTGACTTCACTCTCCTATAGAGGAGATCAAAAGACTTCAAATCCAAAACTGCTGAGGATGAGAGGGAGAGGAAATGATCCAGCTTAAGTCTTCCTTTGCCATGGAGTAACACTGAAGGTAACAGTTTTAATTAACTGATTCAATTTCTGTCACCTTCAATTCCTATTTTATCTCTAACAGGAAAATACACCAACTACAGAGGACCCCAAACTGACATTTCCTTGTAAATGCAAAATATTGGGTATTTAGGAGACAAATAGCAGTTAAAAGAGAAATATGAATGCAGTTCATATGAGAATAGTGCAGTACAAGCAGAAGTCACATAGTGGGCATAAAAGGAATATGCAGAGCCTTAATTATGAATTACACTCGAGTTGTATAATGCTAGAGGCAGATTAGAATTCTTTATTTTTCTCTTTCCATCAATTATATAAGGGACATTTTTTTTCCCCCAACACAAGTTACATTTTGCCACCAATGTTTACGATGTGTGTGTACTATTTTGCTTACTTAGCTTTGCAAAACATCCTGTTTTGATATTACATTTCTACCACAGGCCCTTGGAAATTAAAACACGCTCGGAGAGAATACTAAATATATTTTCAGATATCTGGGCATAACTTTTCCTAGTGAGGATGCAGCTGTAAGGGATGACAGGAGGAAATGACCTGTCACCTGCCAGAAAAGAACTTTAAACCAAGTCATGCATGTGCTGTGTTTATTATGACAGGTCAGTTGTTCCTCTGGGTTTGAGGGATTTTTTTTTTCCTGCCACCAAGATACACACCTTGTATTTTAATATTATTAGACTGCATAACACAGTGCCCTCTCACGAATAAGGGAATTCATTTCCTGAATGCAAACTAGATTGCAGAAGAGGTTAATCAGCAGAATAGAGAATTATTCATTTCATGTAGGCTATGAATTGAACAACATGCACTTGTTTTTCTTTTTGGCTCTTACCCAGTTACTCTTCGTACATAAAGCCTTGGTGAATTGTTGGAAAAAACCACAAAATGTTCTGAAACCTCATAAAAAGAGAGAACAGCAGCAGCAATTAGAACACACTTATTGAGAGATCTCCTGTAGGCCTGTTTCTCATGGAAACCAGTTGGATTTCACTTCTAGAATGACTCAGTTAAACACAAAATCACTGATCATTGCATTAAGGTTGTCCACAGCACATATTTGAGCCAGCTAACCACAGACAACCCACTCAACATTTTTTAAATCAATCTTCTCTGGCATGTTGAGCAAACGAACTGTCAGCCTCGCTCTGTTTTCTCACAGAAATTAGGGTAATCTACAAAATTTTGATGAGAACAACTCTGAAGTTTAGGATTTTATTCTGTAAAACCGAGTCACACCAAGCAGTGGGGGAAGTTTCCCTTTGAGCTGCGTGTTCCAGGAGGCAGCTCACCCCAGCCTGGAGAGGGAAGAAGTGGAGCACCAGTCTGCACTGGGGCACATCATGGGAGAGCTGAACTGGGCTCCAGGAGAAGCCAAACTCCTCCAGCACTTCTCTGCTTCCCCAGGAAAGCCAGAGAAACAACACAGCAACACATATCTGGGGGCCTCCTCATGCTGGGCATCCAGCAGCACAAAGGAACAAACACTTTCCCTCTTCCTCTCTCTTTAAAAAGATCCAATTTCTTTTTATTCCAGGCAGCTGAGGAGTGTTAGAACTAAACCAACAGCTTTTTTAAAACTCTAAATGTACTAGAGAACACTGGGGAACTGAAAAGCACCATATCCTTGAAGAAGGGAAAATACAATATAAATCCAAAGTTTAGGAGCAAGGGAACATCATCAAGATGATGCTATCTATTTTAACCTGGGTACAAGCAACTTCTCTTATTTATAACACAGAAACACTGAAATTCAGTTTTGAAATGCTGATTTAATTCAAACTGAATCCACAGTTTTTAAATCTCACCTCTTCAGCTGCTGATTTGGGATTTCAGCACTGCAGAGCAGCCAAGTTTAGACGAACAAAAGAACAAATGCTTTCAAGACTTCCTGTTCTGCTTGACTTGCTCACTTGGAGAAAACTCAAACCAATAAAAGAGAACAAAGGGGTACTTTTTTCCCAGGCTATAGTTTCTCTGTTTGACTGATTCCTGACCATCCTATTAAAAAATCTTCCAAGCTTACCAGCAAAAGCAGTAAACACTACTACTTCAGCAATTTGTTCCACAAACTTCTGGCCTTAAAAGTTTAGCAGTGGTCTCTGCCTTGGTGAAACACTTTCAGTTTTCTTTTCTTCCATGTTCTTTGGTGGAGAATTGCTTAAAAATTGTGCTGGCCTGCAATGACTGCTCATTACAGTTTAATTTGCTTGTATTTGTGGTTTCCTTGAACGTCAAGCTCACCCCTCACCAGGCTTCTGTCAATTCCCCCTCTCAAATCTTCTGCTGAGAGGATTCACCTCAGTGCAAACCCCAGAACCACCACCTATTTCAGGCAGGATTTCAGTGGCCCATGCTTTAAGGAACAAAAGATGCTGTTCCAGTCAGGAACCCTGATTTTATCACATACGTACTTCATAAAATCCTTTTCTAATTTGTAGCAAGATTTCTCTTCAAGAGCGCGTCCTTCTTTAGGCTCCTGGAATTTAGGAACAGCTACCAGTGCCTAACCCGTAAGCAGAGGCATTTCCCACATATTGCTTGATATGCCCAGAGTTTTGTAGATTTATTGTCAGGAATGAGATGTTAATGCTCCTCCTGATGGGAGTTGCAAGCAAAAATGTTAACTGATCTCATTTAAATAAATTAATACCGAGCACTCAGGTGAAATTCCTCTGTATAAATCACAAAAGAGGATATCTGGTGCTGCCCCCTGAAGGAAAGCAGCCAGGGAGAATCCTGGAGCTAACAGGTGCAATTCCTACACAATTCCAAAGGTGCAGGTAGAGACAAAAGCATCTCAGAGACCTGGGGGCATCTCTGCACCTCCTACAGCACCACAGCCCTGTGTCCTCCCAGAAAAGCTGGAGAAGGAATGCTGTTGCTTGCTTTTTTCCTGCCACTCTTCAAGGAAAGAGAAAACATTCCATTTCTTTAGAGAGAAATGAATTGCAGTAAGAAAATCCCCCAGCCTGCTGTCACTATTCCTCAGCCAAACAAGCAGCAGCTTACACGAGCAGACAGGAATATCCCTGGTTTGAGCCCTAAGGGCCTTCCAGGACCCAGCAACTTGTGACTTTCAGCAGGTTTTCTCATTGAAGGGAACAAATCTCCTTGCTGCAACTACTCATCTTAAAGAGCTTTCAGGAGTTCTGGTTTTCAGGCTAAAAAGTGACATTTGACAAGTTATTCCTTGGCGAAGCAGAACTGGCAGGGTTAGTTGGTCACTGCTGAGCTTGTTCCCTAATTGCACAGGGGACAGGGTTTATGCTTCCTGACTGACAAACGTGCCAGCCTGTCCAATGTGATCCTTTCCTTCAGGATACAGCTCTGCCCTAAAAAAGCAGCAGTAAAACACAGAATACTGACACACAGAAATCCTGAGACAGTGGGTAGATTAAACTGACCTATTTGTTTTTCAAACCTTACATCATTCTTTATCAGCAAAATGTGTAAAGGTAAATCCTTCTATGTAAAATTATTTCTTTCACTTTTTTGACAGAAGTAAGTTCTTTCAGAATAACAGAATTTTGCTAAATAAAGGGTTTTTTCTTGTACAGAAAATACCATATTTTGCAATATTTTTCCTCATTTTTAATGGAATCCCATACAGTCCTTCACAGGGATGCAGTCTACACTGCCACCTCTGATGAACGACACAGCTGGCACAGTGAATCAGAATATTGCAACATCAAATAAAAACGAAGAGGAAGGGAGACATAACTAAGGCAGTGATACCCTGTTGTAGCAGATTAAACCAGCAGCTGAATATAGTAGGTATGTAGAATTTATTTGTATTGTTTTATCTGTCCCTGATTATCATTAACCTGAAAACTACGACATTTTTCACTGAATGAAAACCCACAATTAATATCTGCTTCCTCCTTTTAAACTGGCAATGCCATATTAAACAAACAGGTTTTCCAAGGTTTAAGAACAAATGTAACATTGAGACCTCGCAAGGACATAAAACACATTTAGTTCTTCACATTCAAATGCCTCCATGCATAATATTGGTCAGATTGAATTAAAATGGCCATTCTGGGTGCCAGGTCAGCTGTGTCTGCCTTTGAAGTTGTCCATGAAGAATAACAATTCCAGCTTTTGTCTGCCTCCCAGACAGACTTCCCCCAGAGCTGTGCCAAGGAGCAGCTCCCACAGTGTCGGGGCTGCTGAGTGTGACCAGCACACACTGGGGAGGAGGCTGGGGATGGATCAGAGGAGCTCAGAGCTGCTGCTTCGTGCTCAGAGCTGCCAGAACGCTGCAGATTCAGCAGGAGAACTTTAAGGTGGTTCCAGTGTACAGCAGCTCTGGGACCGGCTGGCAGGGTGAGCCTGCTCTGGAACATGGAGCTGAGCCTGCTCCTGAACAGGGTGAGCCTGCTCTAGGACAGGGTGAGCGTGCTCTGGGACAGGGTGAGCCTGCTCTGGAACATGGAGCTGAGCCTGCTCCTGAACAGGGTGAGCCTGCTCTGGGACAGGGTGAGCCTGCTCTGGGACAGGGTGAGCCTCGTCTGGAATAGGGTGAGCCTGCCCTGGAACACGGAGCTGAACCCCAGCAGCTGATCAAGGTGGGGCTGCCCTGCAGGGGCTGAGAATAACGTGATAAGGTGAGATGAGGGAGATTTTTGTTCCCCCTCCAGCCCATGGATGCAGCACTGGCTGAGCCAGGCAGGTGCGGATGTATGGGTACAAAAAAAGGCCTCAGGCTGGGAATTTCTTTAGCCCTCACAGTACTTTGTGAAAANCCAATCATTTTATGCCATTCAACACACTTTCGCCTATTAACATATAAAAGTTGTTCTGTTCTTCGTTAAATCTCTCTTACTTCGGAAAAATTGTGGGTACGTGGACTTGGTTAATTCTATCTCCTTGGCAGCGACAGTGACACCGACAGGGATGTGTGATCTGAGCCCTGGGCCTCTTCAGCTGACAACTCGCTTTCCTGCAGCTCCTGCCTGCTCTTCATGAGCCTGATGAACATTCTTAACCAAGTGAAAAAGTGCCATGGTTTGGATGAAGAACACAAAAAATAATCTATCTACAAGGCTGGAGCCACTGCCATCAGGAAGCATGGAATGTGAGTGAGGTTACAGGGAGAGGCACAGGCTGTCCTGAGAAGAGAGGATATCTGAAATCTTTTGTGTTCTTCCTTTGTTAACCCAAACAAACGCCTAAATCCGAACAAATAAGCAAAAAGAAAATCTTAGATGACTTTTTAATTAAAGTTTGGGCAAAAAACATCCAGTGTGAGGCAACCTCTTCTTTGAACACTGTAACATCAAAGCTTTCTGTCAGCCAGTCTGTTTGGATCACGAGATGAGTGATGCCCCCAGCTCTGAGCCAGCACACACTGACAAAGGCTGCACTCCAACAAAAACTCCTCTCCCCATAAATGTCTTTTGCCCAAAACGCCTCACTTCCACAACCTGTCCCTTGGGAGAAATCTCTCACCAGTTTCAGAAGGCTGCACTTCTCTAGCAAGCCTGTTAGCAGGAGAAGAAAGGCATTTGTGCACCCAATCTGTGTTAGGTCTCTTGTCTACTCTCGTGTTGAGTTACAGGATACACAAGAGTGATCCTCTTCACTGGGGATGTGAGGTTTGTGGTTGATGAAGAGTGATTAAATGAAGTATTATGTGACACTGCAGATTTACAGCAAGGGCAAGAACAACTCTACAAAAGTGGTTTTTTGCTAAAAGGGAGAAGAACTCACTCTTTTTCTGGCTCTAATAAGCTTATGTTGCAGCTGAACTGTGCCTAGATCAGGAGAGTTCCTTGTGTTATCAAAAACTAGCAGAAATATAGGAAAGAAGGTAAGCTGAGAGAGGAATGGCTAAACAAATGCACAGTAAGAGAAGGAGTCATCTGCTCCAGCCCATCCATATCATCATGCAAAAGCCATTTCTCATCCTTCTTTACCATCTGTGATACCACAGAGCTGTCTCAGGTTTGAACTGCACAGCCTTGGCTGAAGTCTGTGATCCAGCAGTAGAAGATCATCTGCTTTCATTAATATATGAAAATCCATTTCATTCTTAATTCACAGGCAGGAAGGATATAACAGAAAACACTGCTTGCTCTTTGTGTGCCTTGTGGTGACCTCACCTGGCCCCACATTTTCAAAAAGCACAATTTCAAGTGTATGCTCAGAAAATAAGTCACAGAACTGAAATGTAAGACTTACATTCATAATAAACCACATTTAATTTTCTGAATTGCATTCTCTGTAAGCCCAGTCCTTCTATTACATATAATGCTGCAAAAGTCCTTGAATGATGTCAGAGCCAAAACTTTTAAAAAGAAGAAGTAACTGCACATTTCTGTCCAGGATCAGAAAGGAAGGGACACAAAATAAAAAATTCCTTCATGGTTTTCAGAAAAGTTTATTCTGAATGTACCAAGGGCACCTAAATGTCAGAGCTGTCACAAACTGCTCAGGGTTTATAATACTCCTAAATTTCACAGGTAAGCTGGATTACAAGAGCAGTAACCCCTTTTTTAACTTTGTACTTCATGTAATGAGAGTATTATCTTCAATCTAGTTTTGACTGGATTCCAAGTTTTCTGTTATATGAGCCTTACGTAGCTGAGTCGTGTATTATCAGCATTCTCCTGACCCTTATCACCCTTTTATTCTCAAGAATATTCACTAGAAATTCACAAATTATTTGGTGACATTTAGCAAGCCATCTCGGCATCAGAGTGAAAGATTTTTCAAGAGAGCAGTTGAAAGAAGATGATAGTGGAAGGTTATCAAAAGAGAAAGAAAAGTGCTTTCAATATCAGAGACTACACAGAACAACTCAGTCCAAATATCTCAAAATATTGAGATGCAAGCAATCAGGTTTCATGTCAAATGAAATTGGACAAAAATATTTGGTTGAAATGGATGAAGAAATTCTAAGAAATAAGGCATTTCTGGGGAAACTGGTGGAAGACAACAAAATATTTCTGCTCAGAAATTAGCTACTGAATCTCTGTTTCATTAGCATCCCTTTAAATAATGTTGTCCCATGCTCTCTGCTTCAGCATGGGGCTAAAAATCTACTCAGAAGGGCTGAGATAAAGACAATGGCTCCTGCCTGTTCTCTCATGTTGGTCTTGTATTAGTTCTTTATTCATTTATTCCCCTTTCTCTCATTCAATCTAAAATAAAAGCAGCTCTGAGAAAAAGTGTTTGCTCAGAGTAAACCTTGTATCAGAAAGTTGGAATGTTCAAGGGTTGAGAAGAAACAAGGGCTCCCAGGAAGTGAAAACAGTAATAATTCATTTATTACTGCTCCAGATCCTCTGCACAGCACATTAATATGAGCCTTTTAAAATTCAAGCAATAATTTTGTGTGTCTTTTCCTTTCTAGCCTATGTGAATCATCACCCTCTTTTGGAGTAAGAAAAGAAGGCAATATTATCCACACTTTATGGGTGAAGCACAGAAGATTAAGTGTCGTGCCACAAATCAAACAAAAGTCTTCAGAAGAGCTCCTGAAGCAGTCTGATACTTTAACCATGGGATAATTTCCCTCTGCCAGGCATTTAATTCTTACCCCAGCAGTTCAGGAGTTCCCATCAGCACAGAATTCATTCCAGCACCTGTCACCAATGAAAGAGGAAGAGATTAGAGTTCATGAAGGGGATCCCATCTGTCTCCTCATTATCATGTTTTCCCTTTCCTGAGGATGGGACAGGGCTCCAGAGCACTGCTGAAGGAGCTGAGAGGAAGGGAAAGAGCAAACAACTCATTGCAAAACCACAGACATTTTCAGCACACAACAGAGGAAGTTTTTGTAGTTTTTGTTTGGCTCTGCCTGCCACAGAGACCAGCCTGGACCTTGGAGATAATGAGAGTGAAAGACTTGAGGGTGAAGACATCACAGGATGGGTTTCTGAAGAATTGTCACTAAGTCTTGGCATGCATTCATTAGATTTTAAACCAAGGTGACAGAAAGCATTAATCTGTATTTCTAATGTTTTTGTAAATAATTTTCCATTGCTGTTCTCAGGCACTGAGCTCTGAACTGTGCAACCACTGGCTTTGCTTTCCATGCTTGCATGGAGATTGCAGATCTTTTAAAGTGAGACACCTGCCCTGTCCTTAACCCTTCAGGGGACCTGGGCTGATCTCACCCAGATAAAAATCTCTCCCATATCAGCAAGCAGCAGCATAAAATGTAATATTTGACAGGGATCCTGCTAAAGCCACACAGGGGAAGCTCAGGTCCCAGAGCACAGTGCTGCACGTGGCTCTGAGGCTTTTCTCCGTGCAGGTGTAATAACACCACACCAGTGAGGATTTTAGAGCCTCTTTGCAGAGCTACCTTGACACAACAGCAAAAGTGTGAAATATGAATCCTAAAACACCCACTCTTGGGGTATTCCAAGGTTCACGTGCCTTGGAATCAAATGAAAAACCAGTTAAGATATTTTCCTGCAATATTACTTTGCTATTAGCATGATATTGTTATCTACCACCAAAATAATGTTCAACGTTACATGTGGATGGAGGAGGTGGTGCTTCTGCATTTTCCAAGATGCTGTTTCTGCACAGCTGTGCACAGATTATTTACACACCTTTCCCCCTTGCCTTCTTCCAAGGCCTGTTCCCAGTTTTAACCTGTAACACTGATCGTATCTGCCCAGAAAATCCTATTGAAAATCAAAGCAGCTCCTTGGGTCCATACAGGTAAGGCTGATCAATTTCTGCCAGAAAGAAATTTTCCTTCCATTAAGTCCAGTGTTCACAAGTCAGTTTTAATATTTGAAAACGCATTTAATAATTCTCACCTGATCTAAAAGGATAGAAAAGCAGTGTCCTGATTATGTACGTGTTCACCTCAACGTTTACTTCCATGATGAAGAAATAACGTCAGGGTACATAAACAATCAGCCATAGGTGTTAATTTTGTACTCTAAGTAAAAGTTATTTACAAGTGTTTTACAAACTTTACATAAAAAGGTGACCAAATTAAAACTCAGAACTTCAAAACTGTGGTATAAGGCATGCAGTTAAGGTCTAGAATTCAGAAATGTTGTTTCCATTACACTTAAGTCTGTGCTGCACTCCTTTGCATATGATTATGAATTATCAAAGTAAATTCTTAAAACTTCACAGCAGCGTAGCAAGCGGCAGGCAAAGTAAATTTTAGTCTTTTGTAATATTCAGGCTTGAAACTTTGAGGTATTTTTTCTTACTGCTGTTATTTTTATTGGAAGATTTTAAGGTCAGAAGAGACTATTATCTGATGTGATCCAGCTCCCTGCCTATCAGCAGCCATCAGCTCTCAGCCCTCAGCCAGATCTGTCTGTGAGGAGCTCGGAGAGGCAGCATCACAGCTCCCACGAAATGTCAGAGCCTGAGCTGGCAGATCTGCCAGCAGCTCCTGCAGGGGCAGGAGCCTGATCCAGTGCTGTGCCTGCAGATGAACTCACAAATGCCAAACAGCCCTTGCCATTCCAGCAAGAGACTACAGTTTCAATTTGCTGTTAAGCTGGAAAAACATTTCACTGGCCTTACCTTTCTTTATTTGATTTTTGTGTGTGTTCAGAAACATTCCAAGTACAAAGATTTACGTGCAGAGCTATGTAAGTTGTTTAAAGAGCATATTCATATTTTAACAGACAGACACACGTGCACACCCCAATCCATTAGAATCCAACATATTAACTCAGGAATCCAGCAGATTCCTTATTCTGACAGAAAATTACGTGACGTTTCTTTGGCAACAGGAGAAAATCAAATAGATCCTCAAGAGTGCCTCCAGTGCAGTGCTGAGGTTCCAGCGTGGTGGGGCACTGCCAGCTCCCACTCCTGCTCACTGAGCAGCTGGGGAGTGTAAATCCCTGCTTCCCCCAGCTGTTCTTATCCCCAGCCAGATGTTCCCATCCCTGGGCAGCACATGGAACTGGTGACATCCCCCTCTCTCTCCAGCACTGCCTGGTGCTCCAGCACAGAGGCACTGGCTGTACCTGGCATCAGGGGTGGGTGAAATTTCCTGGGTGAGAGGGAACTGTGCCAAAGCCAGGGCTCACAGGTGGAATTTGGGGAGATGTCCCTGACAATCCCAATCCCAATCCCAACCCCTCTGGCTGTACTTAAAGCGTGCAGAGACAATACTTGCTGCCCAGTTAATCTGTTTCAACGCAATTTTTAGGTGGGTTTATGCTGGGGTTTAAGTGAGGTGAGCAGCCAGCTGAAGCCTTTCTGCAGCATCAAACTGCTTTGCTACATGCCATGAACTCTGAGGGCTCGGAATTACAGCAACACCATCTCTCTCTGTCCAGCTGATGGAAGGGCCCGCGTAAAGATAAGACAAGACTGGTGTTTTGTGAACTCTTACAGAAGTTAGTTGTTCTAACACCAGTCTCCACGGACAGCAGGCATTAGATATTTCAAGATCAAAAAGTTATTTTTAATCTAGCAATTAATCATCTTAGCAGAGCCACAAATAAGAAGCACAGTTAAAATCTTAATGCCAAGGTATTACAAAATAGGGCTACACAGATCCCTCCCTGCTCTCACAGCACAAGCCCAGTCTTGGAATTGCTTGATCCAGACTTAGTGATACTGATACAGGTATTACTGGGATACATCCTCCAGCCTAATTAATGTGGATTACTGGTCCACAATATTCTCTTTTCTGGACTATTCAGCACCCCTGAGCAGCAGCAAAATCAGAAGTTTATCTGCCATTAGCTGAAGGTAGACAAGCAGACAGATCTTATTTATTCCACTGTTTATGGCAGTGAATCTTTCCTTCTTTTGGGGGGTTTGTTGTAACATCAATAAAAGTTTAGATGGCCTCTGAAGGAACTCAACAGAGAACTAAATGCCAAAGCCAAGCTTAATGCAGAATATGCCAAAACCCACCCACAGCTGTGAGGAAATTTGGTCATTTCACCCTTCCCATGCACGGTAACCAATTTAATATTTGAAAATGCATTTAATAACTCTCTCTTTAGTTAAAAAGAGAGAAAATTTGGGGTGTGGCACAGAGCTGCAGGACAGAGGAGCATCTGGAGATAAATCCTGACCACACTCACAAATGGGAGAAGGGAGCTGGCAGAAACAACACCACGAAGTGCAAGAGATGGAGGAAGAAAGAATTTGGTTGTCTATAAAAAGGACAACCAAACCAACAGTGTTAAAAGTGCAGGTCAGTATTTGGGACTGAGGCAGGAGAATTATTCTCCCTGTAGCAGGAGAACACATTTCAGGTTTATTCATGCTTAGGAAGGGTTCCATGCCCAAAGTGTTTGGGGCTTAGCTTGCATTTACCAGCTTGCTGGTAAATAATTACCAAATATTAATGATTTTCAAATATTAATGAAGATTCTCCTCCCTCTGAAGTTGTGAACTTTTTTATGGACAGTATGGCATTAGAGAAGAACAAACATTATTTATTATCTAAACAACCACAGCTGGCGCTGTTACAAATTCAGAGTAAAAATAATTGCTTTTCGTTATAAATAACCAGGACACCTCCCTCCACACTGCTCAGTGAATGCACACAAATACAACATGCAGAGCACACTCATCAGTGGAAAAAAGAAAAGTACTATCTGTTCCAGGCATATTAGAAGATGAAATCAGAAAAGCACTGCAAGAAATATATTGCTATAAACACCCAAAGGCAATTGTTCCAGTATATCACGTTAACACAGAAAATGTCAGCAACGTCTGAAGTTTTCCAGATCACCACAGAAAGTTGCTTAAAAGATACCCTGATATATCATAACCAAGAGTGACAACATCTCCACTGCTGGCAGAAGTGGTGCTGCATATTTTCTATGTGGTTTTGAGTGGAAATATTTGGATCCTATTTTTCACCTGATCACATATTTTTCTGTTCAGAATTTTTTTAATATACAAATAAAGAAATCTAAAAAAAAAAAAAAATCCAGTCGCTTAGCATTATTTTTAATTCTTTTTGCTACATACAATCTTACCCAATGCATTTTACCATGAGGACTGCAGATTCTGAGGCAAGGCTTATCAGGTAAGACAAAGGACATGATTTTCTGAGGGAAGAACTAGGCTATCCCATTGGTAAAGCTGAGATTCCTGCCATGGCAAACAAACTGCAGTAACTGAACACAAGTGAGTTCCTCAATAACTCTTTAAATGTATCTGTAATTCCATTAATTAAAAATAGTAGCATTCACCAAAGTATTTTAAACTTTTTTAGAGTCACAAAACCACCATAAACAACAACATTCTCAGGACCTGTAAAAGTAATTTAAGTTTCTGTAGCCTTTCAGTCATTTTTATCCCATTTTATCCATGCAACCACTGCTCTCGGACACAAGTACTGCAAACACTGCACTCCTGGGAATGGCTGATGCAGGAAAGGTTCCACACACACAGACCCAAAGGAAACACATATAGGATTAAATTCAACAGCACGAAAGAATAAACAATTACTGGGACGAAAATTCAACTGCCTATACTATGAAATTGCTAAAGTTGTTCTGGTAGAATTATAAATAAATCCTATATCAGAATTTAACTCAGTCCATGGACTATTCCCAGTAGATAGTCTGACTTTTTCCGATCTGTTCTGGAAGCTCAGAACAGTGGAACTGCTCAGTGAACTTGGTACTGTGAACACAGACTGCTCCACGCCTCTGATTTATCAGTGTAGCTACAGCCTCTCAGTCCATAAATGAGGGTAGCAGGGGTGGGGTAATCAATCACAGTAAATTAACACTCAGAATGCTACAGGTGCATGTATACAAAATGCTATAGGTGTATGTATATATTTCGTTTTACCAGGCACAGACCTGCTGAATAGGACACGCCATGTCCAGAGCAGCAGCTCCCCAGTGCCACCTGTCCCTGCAGGGAGAGCTGGTGTCCAGCTACAGAAACAAGCAGCAAAGTCCATTTAATCCATTAATTAGCAATAACAAGGAAATGTCAGGCTATCCCAGAGGAACAGGATTTTCCAACAACAAGGGAGCTGCAAAAATTGCACCCAGCCTTGGATGCATTGAGATGGTCAGTGAGGATGGGTCTGGTTAAAGCAAACTATCAATGATAAAGTGTGGGCATTTGCCATCCTGCAGTGCCCTCTGCTTTTGAAGGGAATCTGGAATCACCTCAGAATGGCCTGGGTTAGAAGGGACCTAAGAGATCACCCAGTGCCACCCCTGCCATGGGCAGGGACACCTCCCACTGTCCCAGGCTGCTCCCAGCCCCATCCTTGGACACTTCCAGGGATCCAGGGGCAGCCACAGCTTCTCTGGGCACCCTGTGCCAGGGCCTCCCCACCCTCACAGGGAATATTTTTTTCCTATTATCCCATCTAACCCTGCTCTCTGTCAGCTTGAAGCCCTTCCCCCTGTCCTGGCACTCCAGTTTGCAAACAGCCTTGTCCCACCTTTCTCGTGGGCTTCCTCCAGCTGCTGCAAGGTCAGAATTAGATCTCCACAAAGCTTCTCTTCTCCAGACTGAACAATCCCAGTTCTCCCAGCATTTCCTCATGGGAAAGGAGCTCCATCCCTCCCATCAAAGAGGTGACTCTCCTCTGGACTCTTTCCAATATAAAGCGTTAATTTCCTGACTGGGGGTTTGAAGAATACAAAGCTCACTCTTGCTGAGCCAAGAAGTCTCTTAACAAAGATCACCTGACTTTAGCATTCTGCAGAATCTCCTTCTCATCAACCTTTTATTGCAACACACTCATCTTCCCCCAGCCCTGCATTCACAGAAAGAACTGCTCTTGGCTCATGTTGCTTTTCCTTTCCACCTTCACCATTGTTTGCCAGGGTCACACATAATTGGGTGAGGAAGAAGCCCTCACAATCACAAGTGGAATTAGAAGTCAATAAGTAGCATTATTTCTATACATTTCTATATTCTCTTCTGCTCCAGGAAAAAAAAAAAAAGAAAAATAAAATCAGAAAACAAACTAAGATCATATTTTTAGTTCAAAATGTATGTGAGGCAGGGACATATGCTTGGAAGCCTTTTGAAAAACTTAATTAAAACTGTTATATAAAAATATACTTGACAACTAAATCAGCATTAAAATAGTTTCTAGGAGATAAATAATTTACAGATTTTCACAGTTAACAATCTGCTTTCTGGAAATAAACTTCACAGTTTACTATGAAATGATCAAAGAGGGATTAGGTAGCTATTCAATTTACTGGAAAAATGTTACACCATATCAGTGAGATTGGGAAAATGACTAAGGAGCTGAATATGTTAGAGAAAATGTAATGAATCTAAACAGTAATAGAAATTCACTGTGTATAGAGTCATTAATGTTAATTTTATGAATATTTAAATCACCGAGGGGAACAAATTTGCTGGCACTAAAGCTGATAATGTCTAAACAGTCCAAAAAATTTAATTTCTTGAAAGTTTAACAGATCCATTTTGAACTCTGAATTTGCAGATTCTTAGCAATGGCACTGAAGTGACACAGAATAACAATGTTCAGATTTAGGTTATTGTAGCTTACTGTGAGGAATTCCATGTGGTCCCTAAATGATCCCTCAGGACACGAAGCCACAACTCCCCTGATCTGATCCCTCCTGGCCATGCCAGGGAGAAGTTAAGCAGAGAAGTGCAGCGTGGGGATGTGTTCATGGACAGAAACACCAAATGAGATTTGTGATAATGCAGCTGACTCCATCCTGAAACAGCTGAGTGAATTTACAGCAGAAAGAATTAAGAATATCTTTCCTTTTGATTCCAGAAAACTTAGTGCTATTCTCTGAAGCAACAAATAATAACTGGAAAATAGGAATCCTCTTGGTCTTCTACCTGGTTTATTCTTCGTTTTCTGCATCTTGAAACACAGGAACAGCAGGAGATTTGATGTGCACACAATTCAAAATAGCTCCTTTACAACTTGGGTTTAAATACTGTTTTGGAAACTCCTTTTAATATGAGTTTTCTCTTCTCTTTGGATGTGGATCTCAACAATAATTTATCACTTATAATGTCACCTTTGGAAAATTACGGTTTTATCCCCAATTATCTCGAGTTTCTTTAGGAAGGATGTTATTTCTAGGTGATCATCAAAATCGTGCTTGCCACGGTAGAGAAAATTTGTTTCTTGATTATGGAAGTAGAAAGGAATTTATATCAAATTTATTAATATACATTCAAGGTGTACTTGGCAATCAGTCTTAGCCTGAGAAAATGATTACTTTATAATCTCAGAGGTCATAAAAAACCAAATTTCCAACACCGAGCTGCAAGCTGAAAATTAAACAAGCACAACCTGAAAATACAGAACCAGGAAATATTACACATTCACACCAATGCATGTTTCAGAATGTGTGAATTGTGAATATTCGAGATGATGACTAGTGAACAGTATGATCAGGACCAGTCTCAGCAACAGCAAATTTATACCTACTAATGAAAAAGGACATTCCAAAAAATGCCACTCACCTCTCCTGCTATTTCCTGCTGGACACTACAGTGACATTTCCAGGCAATTTACTCAGTCATTTTTTGTTCCAACAGCTGCCATCATCCCTGACCCAAAAATACCAGACGACTGAGGGATCTGATGTCTCATCACAACTCAAAGCTTTGGAATGCACTTTGCAAATGAATGGTTGTGGAGCAGCCCCCTAATATTTGCCTGACATTCCAATTTATGGAGCTGGTTTCTTGGAGGAATGTATTTACAATTTCTATCCTCAGGTCTTCCCATCAGCTCTAATCACCCTTTCTCTCTCATCCCAAAAAAATTTGTAGTATCTCCATTTGCTATCATTACTCAGCAAGCAAGAAAGTTATTACTATTATTACTTCCTGAATAGAGATATTTGGAAATTGCTTTTGAAGCCTTATTTCCTTCTTTTTAAAACTTAATATAACTTAGAAACAGCAAGAAACATACTGAAATTGAAATAGCACCCACTGAAGTGCACTGCAATGCCATGAAAGTTTCTTGTTAAACCTTTAATATTCTAAATTTATGCCAGTGAAGTGTCTGCCTGCTTTCATTCCCCCACATCTCCTACATGAAGAAAAATGTGGGAAGAGAATAATTAGTTTCTATTGTAATGAACTGTAAAATTTATAGTAGATTATTAAATTGAGAAGCATAGAACAATATTATCATTAAGGATTTATAGGTTATAAAACTCAAATTATATATATTTCATAAATTCTCTCTGATTTTCATCACTATTATGACTCTACCAAATGCCCTTTCTGTTTCTTATTTCCATCTGGCATCCTCTCACAGGTTAAGGGAATCTTTCAAATGTTGCACAGATTTAAGGAAAGAAAGAATTTTTACCTAACTCAGGAATTTTGCTGGTTTTGCTCAATGGGGATGTTCTGTGTGGCTGCAGGTGAGAGCCACAGCTCACAAACAAACCCCTGCCTTGGCTGCAGCGGTGTTTGGAACCCACTCCTCAGAAAATGGGATTCAAAATAATCCCAACATTCACCTTTTAGCAGAGTTATTCCATCCCAGAGAGAAACGAGCACATCTTTAGAGCACTCAGTCCCTGCTCCCCCTGCATCAGCCTCTGATGGGCACAGTTTAGGGGTGGAATTTAGCTGAGCCCCCTTTCCAAGCCCAGCCCTTCCCCTCTTCTGGAGCACAAACAGCTTAATGGTCCCTTCCCAGCAGCTCTGACACCTCTCTGCGAGCAGGCAGCCACTGGCATTATCTAGTGATCTCCTAAATTGCCATTTTTCCTTTTCAACTATCTCCCCTATACATCTTCTTGAGAGAAAACTACCATATGAAGTGCTTCTGAAGTAAAGAAATTCACTTCAGAGAGTTTGGAGGTGGTTTTTTTGCCTCCTATTTTTTCTTAAACTCGTGGCTCTAAAAAGAAAACACTGACAGTTTTGATGGAAGAGGTTGCTGCCAGCAAGAAAACAGATGCAAAATTGAGGAAAACGTGTGAAATATTGAGAAGAGTAAATCAGTGCTTCAGTGTCAGAGTCACTATTTCATTATTCAGATGCAGTAGGCTGAGCAAAAAAGATGAAACATGTCAAAAGTAAGAACGAGGTTAGGATTGAAGTTCACTGAGAAACCTCCGCATCCAAGGCTTCTGCTTTGTAATATTTATAATTATTCTCCAAAATCCTTGTGCTCCTCTGACTCATATCAGTTTTGATCAGCATACCAAAGCATTTTACTGCAGTGTTTGTTTCACTGCACTCTAATTTCACCCAGCTCTGCTGAATTTCACCACTGTAAAGCTCAAGCTGCACTGCAATGAATCAAGCCCAGCACAACTGCTCCCTTACAAGTACAGAAAAGATGATCCTGAGAGATGTAACACGTTTGGGAAAGTTGGAGGGAACTAAATTCCTTTTGGAAAAACATCTAAAATGCATTGACTGCAGCAGGATTGGATTTATTGCCTGCAAATGAGACCCCACAGGGCTGAATGTGGTTACAGATGGACAATTATCAGTTCTGCAGGAGAGGATGGGTATTCCTACATTTATTCCTGTTTATCTTTTCTTTTTTTTTAATTAACAGCATTATCATTACTTTTGCCTCACGACAGAAATAATCTACACAAGACCAAATAAAGGCTGATTTAAGGACCAAACCAGCACCACAATCCTTCACTAGACCACAAAGTGAAGCCTGGCTGAACTCAGCCCAACCTCAGTCACACTGTGCCAGAGCAAGGTTAATTTTTATCCAATTTATTTTAATCCAATATCCTTCACTTTGCTACTTCCAGCAAGGAATTCTTCAGAGGGGGAAAAAAACCAGGGTAAACTATAATCTACTTAATCAGTTGTAAGATCTGTTCATACCCTAAAATGTCACCTCAGCTGGGTTTTGTAGTGTTTTGTGACACTCAGTCTTAACAAGGGATAAACCTTCATCACCATAAACCACTAAAGAAGGAGTTAATTTTGTTTTGAGTGTCAATGGAGTGAGTACCAAAGCCTTTGCAAGTTCACTTCAGGTTTTTAAAGTGTCCACACTGGGATGCTAACACAACTTTTTTTCTGCAAAAATAACAAAACATTTCATTTTAATCTTTTCAATTTATTTTTTTTACTGTCATTCACCCAATTTATCTTCTCATGTCCAATTTCTCTTAAAAAAAAAAAAAACAACAACAAACTAATAATGGAAATATTTTTAAAGTAAAATTGGTTTGGTAGCAAAATTCCAGATTTTTGAATAACTTGCCAGAAAATAGAAAACAAACTAAAAATATCCAACCTCAGAGGCAAAAAGAGAATATTCCTTGTGCCTTCACCTGCAGTTTGCGTGGGCCAGGAGAACAATGGGATCACAAAGAACCAGCCTGGAGATAATCTTGCTACTTACCAGACATAACAGCTGCTAGCGACTGATTTCTACCCACACATCTTTCTAAAATAAGGCTCTCATTAGTGTCAAGCACCATCATTTGTAATTAATGTAACGTTTTTCCACGTTTTGCCTGTTATCCAACCAACCCATTGAAAATCCTGTAGTTTTTGAATGGTGTCTTCTCCAGCCTTAGTGGCAAAGTCTGCACTAATCAATACACTTTATCTATAAAGCTGAATGCATTTCCGAGTGTCTGCCGAGTGCAGAGGGGACACAGCAGCTGGAATGCTCATTCTGAAAGTTCTTCTAACTACTTTTCCTCCCCAAATAAGCCTTTGTTATCCTGGAAGATTTCCAGCCTGATATCAATCTCTCAATCTCACAGGTTGCACACTGTTTATTTCCTGGGAATTACCGGTTTAGAGCCTTTATTGTGCATTACAATTTTCCAATCCTCACTCCAGACAAAACAGGTGCGTTTATCACTTCCAAGAACAATGTTTTTTATGCAGATTTTGCACGGAAGGGCCAGTGCCACCCTAAAACGAGCAAAGACCAGTGCACAGAGGAAGGGAAGATGAAGGCAGGCTTACAAGAGACATAAAAGAGACATTCTTTAAAGCATTTTCTCTTTCCCCTTGATCAATTCCTTTCCTCAAGGTGCTTTTTAACAACGAGGCAGGGCAGCGTATTTGGCTCTGTCAAAACCAACAGTCCCTCAATGTCACTTGAAGAAATAATGATTTTCTACAGGAGAAAATCCTGTAGAAAGGACTCGACAGATAGTCCAGCAGGTGCATTTTTCAAGGGGGACAGACAGGCCGGCAGTTTTATATCAATTTTTGGAAGGCAGTTCTGTACCATGAAAACCAGGAACACAACAGCTCAGCTTCAAATTCGACCTCTCGTCCCGGGCGGGTGAAAGCAGCAAGATTTTGGAAAGAGAAACAAAAAAGAGGGGAAAAGGAGAAAACCTACTAATGAGCAAAACGCAGGCTGGGAGGGTTTAACAGAATTGATAACGACTGGAAAGCTGTCAGGAAACCTTCACAGGCAGAACATCCCCGTTCCTGTTCAAAGCCTCTCAGTCCCGGGCGATGCCCCTGGGTTCAGCTGGAGCACAGGAAGGAGGAAAATGCTCTAACAGCACTCGCTGTCTGCCCACGGCTCCTCCGGCAGGGAAAACACCTCCCTGCCTGCTGACCCTCCGTGCTGCTCTCCTCCCAGTGCCTTTTTTCCAAGGAATCATCACAAGGAGAGGCAGCTTGGCTCCCTCCCGGGCAGCTCCGGGGGCACAGGTGAGAGGAGGAGATTCAAGGAGAGCTTTGAGTGCTGCCGAAAGCAGAGCGGTTCTGCAGCTCTAAACTCTAACAGCCCCTTCTATTGCAATCAAAAGCACCAATGAATTAAACAGGCTTTCTCCCTGGAGCAAGGCAGGCTGTCAAAGCTGCGTTTCCTGCACTCCTTTCAAGCCCAGGAAGGTGTTTCCAAGGCGGGTGGCACCTCCGGCAGCGCGCACAGCTGGGGAACAGCTGGGCACCACAGCTGGGGGATGTGCGGCAGCAAAGAGGAGTTTTTAAACACTGCCCACAAAGGGACATCGTTCCCTGGCTGCAGGAGAGCCCAGCCCAGCCCTCAGGCCCAGGCAGGACGGAAATCAGGGCAAAACACGAGCACTGCTTTTCAGGAATGCTCCAGCTGCTCTCTTTCTGTCTCTCCTCACCCAAACCGTGATGTATTTCCCTCCAAACAGAGCAGCTCGAAGTCAAACTGTACCTGGACATTGCCTTGGCTTTGGGGATGACTCTGTGAATTCTTTGCAACAGATAGTGAAAAACATAACTTGAGGGGTTTTATTTATGTCTAATTTAAGATATATTTAAATATGGAAA
Source organism: Pachycephala philippinensis (assembly GCA_013397055.1). Taxonomy (NCBI): domain Eukaryota; kingdom Metazoa; phylum Chordata; class Aves; order Passeriformes; genus Pachycephala; species Pachycephala philippinensis. Next base: position 118,394 of record VWZT01016362.1, on the reverse strand, counting down.
GCTTCAGAGGGTGAGAAGGGCTGGCACAAACCATACCAGCACACCTGCAGAATACACACGAGGGTTGAAGAACATTTTTTCCCTGACCAAGGAGTTCCAAAACCAGTTCTAACGGTGGGGTGTCCCTATTTTTTCATGAACATGTTGAGAAATCTATCCTCTATTTTAGTTTATTCTTGGACTGTTTTTTTCTTTAGTATATGCCCAGATTAAACATTGGATGGATGTTGGTTTGGATTGGGTTGATTGCCTATAGATGCTGCAAATAATTTAACAAGCATCCTCATGATTCTTGCTGTAGGCAAAGCATTCATTTTCTGCGGCTTAAAAGTAATGCTTTTTTTATTATTTCCTTTTTACAACAATTTAGAAAAATACAAAAAAGAATGTTTCTAGTATAATCTTTTATGGAAGAGAAAATGCCACGAATCTCACTCCAGACCTCATCCCATTAAAATCAAGCTTTGTCAAACACTTGGCCACCACGGATTGCAAGTTCTAATAAACGCTCAAAAAATCTATTGAGATTTTGATTATTAGAAAAGTGTTCAATGCACAAAATTCCCTACACAGAAATATGTAAAAGATTCCAATTTACACTATGCTGTCTTAACACTTAATTAATATTTTGCTCTAATTAACAATTACTGAGTACCTTCTTTATGATTCCTTTTCTTTTTCATCCGATATCCCCTTTCCCTCTCTGTCTTTGAAGTATCAAACACTGATATGGAACATCAGCTTTCTGAACGCTTAGATAATAAAATATTATAAGCTATATTTTGCCCAACGTAACCCCCCAAAGTCACAGTTTCATAGAGAATTTACCCACCTATATTTTCAATTTAATGAGGAGCTTTTACGCTCTGAAACTCTAAAGGATTATCAACCCAAAGAAGGTTAAAAGCTGGAATATACAGGACACCCAGAGCATCCCCAAGTGGTGTTTGTTTTCTTGGGCACAACAAAATTAAAAGTATGCTTTGGAAACATTGCTTTCGCCACACTCCTGTCCTTATTAAAACAAACAAATATTCTCAGTATTGAGAACACTGTAATTGAAAGTCATGGTCTGACTGCTCCAGAGGTGTAAATCAATAAACTCATTGAACTGATAGGAACTACTCAGTATTAAATAAAATCCTGATAGCAAAAGTACCAATGTAAATCTGTGACAACAACCGTGATTTATATTGCTTGTATCTGTTCTCATTACTTTCACTTTGAAAATATCTTCCGTTTTCACGGACATTTGCTTATATCTATTTACATACTTTGAATAGACAATGGGTAGTTTCAGAATGGTCTCTGAGGTGGTGGTGGGGAAGGTTGGTTCTGCAGGGGTGAGCAGTGTGAGCCTGCTCCAGACCCCATTTCTCCACAGCCCGTGCCCTGATGCCCACAGAGCTCCTGAGGTCATGTGTCAGTGAGAGCAAATGGGACAGGGAGCTGGGACAGATGCTCCAGCAGCCTTTTTATTATTTTATCAGTCTCACACACAGAGTTGAGACACAGGAGATGACACAAGCTCGAGTTGTAGCAGGTATCCAAAGACTTCCTGCTTACAGAGCATTCTTAAAAGTGTTTCAGCCAATGGCATTCTTCTAAAAACTACAGACACTCCTCTTAACCAATCTCTAATATTGCATGTATGTCTGTTATATACAATACTTGCTTGTTTATACCTTGTAAAAGCAATGCACAGTATCCCATTATTAAGCTTAACCTTATCTATCTTGCTAGGCATATTTTTTGCAACTCTAAAAGCTATCTCAGCCAAACCTAGAAACTCGAACCATTGTTTTAATGTCCTTGCTTGCTGTATAATGGTATCTTCGAGTTTTTGCAGCCAAAGTTAATCTCTAAACTATTCCCCTATATTTCTGAAACTTGCTTTTATTTCTCGCACTTAGGAGCCTTTCTACCTTTTTTTGTGTTTCCCACACGTGTTCCTGCACTGCGGCCAGAAAGTTTCCAGAGCAAAGGGATCAGAGCTGGATCCAAGAGAAGGAGCTCTCAGTGACCCTGCCCGGAGCAGAATGAGCCATTAAAGGAACAAAGCTCCCAGTGAATGGATTGGGCTGGAGCTGTGCCATCCCTGTGGAATGCAGGAACATTGCAGCCCAAGGAAACGACCAATAATTCTGTTGTTAGGAGCAGAATAAAAGACAAACAAGGAGTTTTGCTGTAGTTCCCAAGTTATTTGTGGCTGAGATGCACCTGAAAAGTTGGTAATTAGTAAAAGAATTTGTTCTTTATAGGGCTCTTGAAAATCCCATTAAGTCTCTATTTACTTAGCATTTTCTCTAACTGCCTTATTGGAAAAGCAGGCAGCAGGAGTTAAAAAAGAAGTAATAAAAGAATAAAAGCCCATTTTCCATTCTAGTGCCACAAGGAGAAGGGGTTGAATTCCAAGGTGCCCAAATTAAAACTGGACAAACCTGGTGAAGTGCATTCCAGTTTCCACCACAGAACACAGCTCCAGAAAAAAATTCATTAGCACATTCCTTCCAAATCGAGTTGTTAAGTGTAGACAGCACAATCTAAGAACACCTATTGCTTCAGAATTTTGAGACTATGAAAGCACTGATGGATTTCAATGCCCTCTGTGTGGTTCAGTGCAATAAGAAGCAATAGATTTAAGCCTGTACAATTTAAAGCAAGCATGCACAGATTCAGCCACCCAGCTCTCCTTGATGTAAAACCATAAAGTCACCCAGAAGTATTCGAAAAATGCAGGACTGTAACTTCAGACCAAAGCAGAGTAATCCACTTTTCAAAGTTGCCTGATAAGAGCTGCAGTCTTTTGAATTTGCCTTGAGTTTCAGTTTGAAGATCTACAAAAAGATATCTATCTCTAAAGGACTCTTCTCAAGAAATGTCAAACGTAAACAGACTTTGAAGGAGTTAAACAACTGTTTCCAGAGCAGCAATGATCAATTTTAGGCTTATTTGTTGTTTTAGTTTGATTTCACAGCACAGGAAGGAGACCTCGGCACAGAGCAATGCCATGCAGTGATGTGGTGGGTGCAGTGATTGGATATTGCTGGTACCAGCATTAATTTTGGGGTAATGGATGTACATAAAACCTTTTACTGCCTTCATTTCCATGTGTGGGAATCCATGGATGACCTGAGAGCTGTGTGGCAGGACAGGGTCCCACCTCTGCCTGGTGTGCAGCCCTGGTGGCAGATATCCTTCACCACACCCAGCTACCAGACAGGTAGGGAAAGAGCTTCTGTGAGGGGGGATCAAAGGGGGAAATAAATAAATAAATACATTGAAAAGAGTCGCTTTTATTTAAAAAGCAGCAGGACAGGGGAAAATAGGCCTTTAAAGAAGAACCTTTCATCTCCCAGTGCAGCCTTAGAAGATAAAAATGCTTCCCAATTTTCATATATGAATATCTAAACTCAATCTGCAGACCAAAAATTGAAACAAGAGTGGCCTGGTTTCCCAATACACCAAACACTTTCAATTCTTATGCTCTCTCTTATTTTTTATTTCATGCTGGTTTTTCAGGTATCTCTGTAGTGCATATTGCCAACTCGTGAGAGTTTGTTGTGTGCAATGTTCAAACCCACCAGAAGCGAGGCAGCTGAGGCTGGGTGCTGGCTAAAGGATGACTGCTGCACCCAAAATTTTAACCAGGACTTGCTCTTGTGCTGCCTGAACTGGAATATTTCTGGCAGATCAGCTAAATCATAAAATTCAGAATGGTGCCCTATTTACACCTGTGCATTGCTGATTAAAGGTGAGAGTAGAACATTTTATTTAAATAATGCATTTAGATGAAAAAATCAGGACTCCACAATGGAAAACTGTTGTCCTTAAATGCAGCCTAATGTGAACTGATAGCTGATAGAGAACTGAATATTTTGATTTTTTTCTTTTTTTTTAATGAGACAAAATAATTTCTACCCTCCCTAGACCACTTGTGTGTGTATGTGTGTGTGTGTGTGTGTGCTCGTTCTCAGATTCAGGTGTCTGAAACATAATTTAACAGGAATTTTGGACCTCTTAACCAAAACACTGTGAAAGGCACACACCTTTGAAAACAGGTCAATCAGCTGGGAATTTTCTGAAATTGCCCATTTCCTTCTGATCACATTCACCTCTGATCCAGGGATGAGAAGATCCCACATCCATTACAGGAAAAAAAAAAAACACAGGGAAGGTTCTACTGTTTCTTCCTCTATCTCTGCCATGAAAGTGTTTGTTTTGCTGAAGGGAGGAGAGAGGGAAGGAGAGCAGCTGGAGGGTGATTATGCACATTTGACACAGGACAGGAGTCACAGGTCTGTGTGTTTAACACAGGATTTGGATGATAAAAGCACCACCAGTGAGGGGTCCGGGCCTGGAGAGCAGGACCCACAACCCTGCACAAACCCAGCTCCTGCACCTGGAACCCCCTTGGGGCACGTGGCTATCAGAGATCCAAAGCCCTTCACCTCTAGGAGATAGCAGCTCTGCTGCTGGCCGTCAGAAAGGATGTCTGGAGATCCCACAGCCAAAGGCATCACTCTGTTCCCAATTCTCTGCCTATTCCAGACCAGGCATCAGGGTGAGAACCCTGTCTGGTGAGCAGCAGGTACTCCTCTGGGGGAAAGGAAATGTGAAACACCTTGATCTCTTGCCTAGAAGAAGGTGAAACTGTGCTGGAGAAACTTCCAGATTACAAAGGTGTTGCGACTGAAGTGCAAGGGTGACGGGAAACACCAGGGGATGTGTTTTGAGTACACTTAAATTTCACTCAGAGGAAATAATGAGCGTTTACTTCATGAATCCCATTAACACTGAAGTATGAGATACAGGGAGCAGCTCAGCACTGTCAGAGCAGAGATACTGTTGAGACTGTCCTGGAGCCAAGCTTTTAACACTAGGATATACTAATTTAGAAAAATGATTTATTAGTACACAGATTCAACCATCCAGTGGGTTAGGCTGAATGCAAACAGACTCAGAGCAAGCAGCTGCTGGGAAGTGGAGAGTTTTTTTCTTATTTTCCCATTAGAAGCAGCTGTATGGCATCCTAAATGTTACCCAAGTGTCCCGAAACCATTACATTCTGCTAACAGGTTGCCACCCATGAGCACTGCCAGAATTGCTCTCCTCCATCCCTCATTATTCCCATTTATAACCAGCAGCACTTGTTCTCCAGGAGAACTGCTTCACCATAATTCACTATTAACTGTGCCACACCACAGTGAATGGGTCTAACACTAGCAGAAATTAGAAAATAAAAACCCCAGAGTGGGTACAGAGGATCACTTCTGCTTCAAAATCAAGATAAGGAATCATGACTGAGCTACTGCCACTCACATCACTGCAGAATAAAAAAGTTTAAAAACCCCCTGAGCATTCATTTTCCAACCTCTGTTTGGCATTGACATTACTAGGGACCTAAGAAAAGGAAATATCCAACTGTGGGTAAATTTTTCTTCTGACAAAAAAAAAAAGGATAGCTGTCCTGAAGCTGAGCCTCAGATAATCAAGACAATTAAGTTTGGTGTTGATTGTCAAGGCAACAATATTTCTATACCATTAAGCCATCTCACAATCAAGAATGAAGAAAAGACATGTTATGTGCTGCTTAAAAAAAGCTCAAAATTCATATGACTGCTACAATAAGAGCACCACCATGTATTAAATCAGAAATATTGTTACAGAATATTCATCATAAGCTTCCCTTCTTTAAAAAAAAAACAACAAAACAAACAAACAAAAAAATTAAATATCATTTCCAAAAATGCATTTTTGGTGCATATATTATTTCAATCAAGATATGTATAAACTAATTCCTTGTCTTCCATTAGAGTATGTCAAAGGGCTCTTCCTCTGGACTAAGCCAATCCTTCCTTGCTGAAAGAACTTCAAGAAGGAGATAAAAAACCCACCTTTTTTGTTTGTTTGTTTATGGTGGTTTTGGAACATTTTGGGGGGTTTTGGGTGTTTTGGGTTTTTTGTTATTATTGCTGCCTATAAAATAAAAAAGGTAACTAACCTTATAAAGATCAGTATTAAGCTGGTATTTCGTAAGAAGCCCAGTGTGCAGATAAAAACCTCCTGCTCCATTGCCTGGGCTTGTTATCTCGGAGATATTGGCTCAAAGCAGCCCCAGCAACATCCCTGTCCTGTTCCCTGTCTTATTCCCTGTCCTGTTCCCTGTCCTGTTCCCTCTCCAGACCAGCACACATTTGCCTGCAGCAAGCCAAGACCTCCTCTTCACACAGAGGTTTTTCAAACACTTTATCAGTTCCTCTGCCATCCCCCTTCCCTGCCACCCCAACACACAACACGCTATTCCTGTTATCAATTAAATAGTAATTACAGGGAACAGTAACACCAAAATCTTTACCAGCAGAGGGGGACTCAGGTGATCACCGACAGGACACCCAACACAGCCCCAACGTCAGTAAAATGTACTAATATCCATCTCATCAACGCCAGAAAACCTATCAAATCCCCAGCTGTGGTAATTATGGCACTGCACTATCCTATACCTTGAGAGAAGAGCATCAAGTGTAATTCTATAAAATTAAATCTCCCAAGCTCATATCAAAGGCTACTGCCAAAGCAAAAAGCAGGTTTTCTTTTCAGCAGACAAATGACTGATGATCATTATTAGACGTTTTCTGTGAGATCTACAACATCAGACCTCTCCTTGGAGAAATTCCTAACATCGTTCCCAATGTTCCGGAGACACATTTATGGATAGTATATGACTCTCAAAGAAATTGCACCTCAGAATTTTGTTTCTATGACAAGAAATAAGGTTTCGACTCTTTGTTTAGTTTCAGTAGACATATTAAGGGTCAATATGGTCTGCATATTTAGGCCTCCAGAGAAGGCAAAAAGCGAAAAGGCAAGTAAATCATGTTTAAAATACTCAAGCCCAACCATAAAAATCTATTGTTTATCTTTTGCAGTGATGGTATTTTACCGTCCAAATAAAAATCCCAGCTCACCGATGAACAGAATGATTGAAGTAACACAGCACCACACAATTTTAATTTCAGGTATTTGAAAAGATGATACCATAAAATGATCCGGAGTATTGTTGCAGCATAAATCTTCCAGCACTTTCCCTGTCCTTAATGCTGAAGCCTAAAATTGTTCCATTCTTTAGCTGACAGTGCACATTGTAAAAGTTGCAGTTTATCACTTCCCTTTCATTCTCCCCCAGCAGTTACATTACCACATCCTTTTTTATTACCTTTGCAGGGTGTCACTACAGAAGTGACATCACAAGGGGAAAACAAGGATTTGCCAGGAATAATCGGAATTGCTCTGCAGTGCCAGAGAGCTCTGCCTTTCAGAGGGAAGGGACAGCCTTGCCTTTCAGCATGCTGAACATGTGCACTTTCAAATCTATTGCCTGTCCCTGTAGTCCCTCGGACTGGATAAATTATATCCCACAGTTGGGTAGTACAAAGGTAATTCTGTTGCCATATGTTGTGCCAAAGAGCTCGAGCCGTGACAGGGTGCATTACAGATTATGCTCTCCCATGTGATGCCAATTTTCTCCTTCATCTGTGAGGGATAAAACCTTGCCTCCATTCAGATTTTAAAGTAGCCGAAATAAAACAGCACCTCCAACAAGCTGGGGGTACAAATTCTGCTTCAAAAAAACCCAACCCAAACCAAACAATAAAAAAGCAGAAGAAGCCCAACAATTTTTTAGATTTTGTAAACTACTTCTATTTTGCACCCAAATTCACTATGCACCAACCCCATCAGAATTCCAGTCCCAATTCAGGAAAAAATGGAGTCGAGAACACTGTGATCAGCCTCACACATTTGCTTTATCAAACACTGCAATATTTTTGAGTTTCTCTGGTCGGTTGATTTTGAATGCTGGCATGGGCAGCAGCTCACACAGACAGGAAAGAAATACCAGGAGAGTAGAAAGAAAACAGGTAGAGCCCCCCAGAGCATGTTTAAGAGATTTTGCTTGTCTGTCCAATTTATTACTGGATTTCATTACTTAGCAGCAGAGAATTGAAGTGGTTGATAACATGCCACAAATGATTTCACCCATCAGCATCCAGCTCAGCTCGGGAACAATCCAAAGCCATTGCCACAGGACTGGGTTTGGGCAGAGCAGGGAAAGCAGCTGTGCCTGAAGGTTTCATCCTGGTGAGTCAACCCAAGGAACACCAGGGCAGAAATGGAGACTTTGGCATGACTTTAGGCATAATTTTAGGATCACTACACTTTAGGCATAACTACAAAATACAACACCTTAAGAGGGAAGAATGGACAGTAAATTCCTAACTTCTCACAGCCCCGAAACTGCACCTTGAGGTGAAAGGTTGAGGCAGGAAATGCACAGACAAACACCTCTCATGTTCTTCAGGAGTCAAACAAGAAACACTCCTGAATATTCACAGCTCAGTGCTTCGGTCATTTTGGTTTTGAAACTCTTGCAACAGAAAGAGGCGCTCAGAGAGGGGTCTGCATGACAACAGCCTTTGGAATTCAACACCTTGGCAAGAAAAATCTTCAGTGGAAATCTGCTCAGGTGTATAAAGTTATTGTCACATCAGCTCCTCCTCTATCCATACACCAAGGAAGAGGCTGAGCTAGGATTTCAAGGATCGGGCAGGATATAAACCTCAGGCCCCTCTGCAATCATCAGGAATGCTGCTGGCAAAGCCAGGACTTGAGGAATTCACATCTTACCCACCAAAAGCCAGCCCAGGACTGATAGAATGCCCACTCCAAGGGGATCTCCTGCTTTTCCTTTTTTAAACAACGAGTTTAGATATTTGTTACGCCAGTAGGCAGCCTGTAATCCTCACCCCAATTTCAAGGTTACTAGAACAAACTCCTTTTGATTTAAGGCCTTTTGCCTTCAGCCAAAATGGAGCTTATTCTAATTATCTTCATTATAACACACATAATTCGTGTCTCCCATGGGCACTGAGGGTGTAACGAGGGTGGCATTTTACATCCCCTGACCTCTAAATTAGTGCAAGCTTATTTCACTGGGAGAGGGCACAAAGTAAAATAAACTCTTTGCTTTCCACTCAGCTTACAAATGAAATTTTGTGGTTTGTTGTGTGGGGCTCTGTCATCTGCGTTCCTGTTTCTCTGGCACTGCAGATGTCCGAGGCTGTTTTATGTCCCACTTTCATGGCCAAATTGCTGTAAAGCCCAGGAAGGTTTATGGCCTCATTAAAGAACATTCTCACACCAAGTCATCCAACTTTGTCACTGTGTAGCAGCTCCTGGTCACCACCCCCTCAGTAAACTTTATGGGAGACCCTCACATACAACCAGAAGCGCCAAAAACGAGTGGCTTTTGCCATCAGGAAACAATGTGAAACCTTCCTTTTTTTGGTTTGTGGGTCCTCTCAGGCTCCCAAGACAAAAAAATAATGTGAAAAGGGAAAGAGTATTAAAGGTAGGGAGAACAGTGAACAATCATTGTTCCTCTTCAGCTGTATGACATCTTAAAATAAGAATAAACACTGGTCCTAGATGTATGATCTGTCCTAATAAAGGCACCCCGAGTTGCCTGGAGTCAGTTACCACAGTAAACAGTGATGGTGATGGCACCATGGAGAATACCTCAAAATAAAGAGGAACAAATCACATTATGTTCAGTAAATGCTAAATTTATGATAGATCAACATACACAAATCAGCTAATCCCCTGTTCAATTATTTAACAGGAATATTTACTACCTAGAACCTGGACAGAGGTTAGTACAGTTATTTCAGATATTCCATCAAAACCTTGTCAGACCACCTGTTGTTAAGGAAATGCTGCAAGTGAAATCTGATTGGATTTGTTATTTCAGTATTTCTCTTTCTCGTTTTAGCATGCCCCACTAGTTGGCAATTACTGCCTACTGTACAATCTATTAAATATTCATGTCAGATATTATTTGCATAGAGCAGCTTTTCTCTGATAAAAAAATATGTTATTCATTCACTGCTTAGAAGATTGACCTCAGGTCCCTACTTTAAACACACAGTTATATTGATTGTGAAAATACTCCAGGAAAATTATGTAGTTTATATGCATGCATTATTTCTACTGAGTCATCCCGAAGCTTATAATTTAAGCCTCAGTGTTTCAGGTAAAATGAAATTGCTTCACTAAGTAAGGCAGCTTTGATTTCAGCTTTGCTCTGAGCTTTGCCAGGCAAGCAGAAAATCTTCATAGTCTGAAAGGTCTTGTTCCTACAGAATGTACAGTCATGCCTCGATGGAATCGTGTGCATTCAGAACACACCGTGCCTTTGTCCAGAGATTGTTTTACAAAACCCCTTTTTTGTTCCTCATGTAAATAATCCCATGTCCCATATTAATGGAAGATCATCATAAATGAACAATGAATTTAGACTTCCAAAGCACTGCTGTGATTATTGCATTATACACGGCACACAGAGAACAAAAAAACCTAAGGATCTTCCTTCAAACGAGAATAAAATCCCCAAACTGAACCAAAGGAACCCCAAGCAACAACAGAAAGATGAGGTAACTGGATTCCAACTAAAAAGAAAAGTTCTCCTCATGAGTGTGTCCCTTGAAGAAGAAACTCTGAAACACCCCACTTTTGAAAACCTTATCTGTATATTACAATTCTGCCCCTCTCCCAAGAGAGAAACAGTTTAAGAAAATAAACACAGTAGGGAAAAAAGGAAAATAAAAAGAGAGAGAAAAGAAGGATGGGAGTGTTCTTTGCCTTCCTTTCTCCTTTGGCCTTTTGCTATTTTATTACATCCACCTCCTATATTTCCCAGGTCCTCTCCACATTATCCCTCACCTCCTTGCCTCTCACTTTGGTGCCTTCGTTTTGCTCCCCATTTCAGTCTTTCCTCCCAAGAGAACATCATCTCTAGTATGGGTATTCATCACAAAAAAATCAGAACAATGAGGAAAATTACAGTTCAGCACTTCGAGGGAAGACATTACCCTGACACTGTGGCTTTTTATGGCAGCAGATCCGTGTCCCCGTGGTGCCTGCTCACCCTCCAAGCCCACAGTTGAGGCAGATTTCAGGCTGTGTGTGAACCTTTTCTGCAGACAAACTGCAATCTCTCTGCAAGGCCATTTCACTCCAGAACCCACAGGGCACAGATGCAGATGCCATTAAAATGCTGAGCTAAACAATGTGTTTGAAGGATGGATTCCCTCCTGAAACTCTGGAATAGGCTCAATAGGATTTGTGCTTGTCCAGAATAAGGAGTGCAGGATATGGTATTGAACTAAATCATAAAAATAAGAAAAAACTTCTCTGAAGATAACTGAAATTGGTATCCTGGGGTACACAATATCAAAGTTAGCCCGATGTGTGCCCTTCTGTATTTCACCTGATATCTTCATTTAGCCCTGTTCAGAAAGTGAAAACTTCAGCCTCAGTGGAAGCACTGGCAAATTCCTGCTGAAGCGCCAAACCTGGGAAACTCCCCCAGCACTGCAGGGCTGGGGAGGCTGCCTGGCTCTCTCTCATTTATCCACAGCAAAGGGGTTTTTCCAGCCAAAAAGAGCTGCAGGTATTAGGCAGCTTTTCTCCTCTCCAAATCCAGCTCTTCAGTTCTAACACTGAATTCCCACACGTGCACACACTCCTGCTTTCCTTAACCCCAGTGATTATTCCATTTCAGTAAAAAGCTGAGTGATCTAGGGAATGCAGAGACAAATTTCAATCTGCCTTTATAAATGCAAGTGATACAGTAAAGATTTTCCATAATTTGGCAAATTGCACTTGCTGTGACGTGATAGAAAGCCAATCGTAATGAACCAGGCTGGAAAACAGATGCAGAGGCTGTTAAAGGTCTGGGTGGAAGAATAACAGGTAATAAAATCCTTTACCTATTGACATATTGCAGTGTGAGTGTTAAAATTTATAATAACGGCTTTTAAATTTTGCTCTAAGACTTCCTTTTCCTTTTTTTTTTTTTTTTTCTTAAAATGTAAGGAGAGAGAATTAAACCAGTTCCTTGTGTGGCACCCTGCTTGTGTAAGTGTGGCAAAAGTCACCCTGAGCTGTGCCATAACCTGGGCTTTGCCTTTTCAACGCATGAAGTGCTCCATACAAATAAATCAATTCTTGTAGTGCCTTTGTACTGTTTTCTAAAATGCCCAGAAATAGTCTGAAGTGAAACTAATCTTTTGTTAATTTGTTTATAGGGTTTCACTTTCCTCCAGTAAAGGCTTTTTTTCTTCATGAAATTGTTTATTAAAATGGTTCAAAAGAGTTTCCTGAATGTGGTCATTCCACAGGACACTCTATTACACTAAAACCAGAACACTCTTCCTAAAATGCTTCTCCTAAATGGATCTGAGGCTTTTCCCTCACATTTTTATTCAAGCCCCTTTTATAGTGAGAATGGATTTTTTTTGGCAATATGGAAATGCATCCCAAGAATGTACATCTAGAAATAAATCCGTAGGAACAATTCACATCTCATCCCAGTGAAAAGCTGGAATATTTCCAATACGTTTCTGAAATTATCTTAATGCACAGAAGAAATAAGTATGAGAAAATACAGAGCCTTTGGTCTCCAAGGTCTATTGCTATACAAATAATTAATTAGTGTAGCTGCTGTCCTGTGGGCCTGCCTGTCTGACCACGGAGCAATTAAACAAAGTGATTCTAGGAGCTACAAGTGGTTGCTTCTGGAAAACAGAGCATCCTTCAAAACAAGAGAAAAAGCATTCTTTACTAATTCAATTTTTGTGTAATTATAACCTAATCAATCTTATACAGACTTTTTGGCATCACTATTCTCTAATTGTTATAACATTTCATAACTCAGTCTAGCAGTAGCAATCTTAACAACAAAGTTTGGACATGTTCCAGGCACAAGGGCAGGGGACAATTTCCACCAGATACATTATACATTTTACCATTACTTAATATTGCATGTTAGAGATACACTTAGAGAGAGAGAGATTTAGATTTCCCTTGGAGAAAACTCACAGGCACTATAATCATTAGCTAAATTTCCACCAACTGCATTAGGGAATACATCATCATCTTGATTTCCCCAGAAAAAGCCTAAAACTCACAAAAATAGGAACACAGGATCCTTATTTGTGCTCTGCTATGAGAAGGAATTGGGATTGCAATTCAACAGTTATCAGCACACAAATAGAAATATAGTTTCTCATCAGATATTTGGATATCCTGTCTTCGGGATCAGATGAGAAAATTCTAATCAGAATAGTTGATGAGACGTTGCAGAAAACTGAATTTAATTCAGACACCTGGAGGCCTCTCTGCCCTTCTCTGGGGGTTCAGCAGGGCAGAGAGGGATTACAGCACATTCCAGATTAGCACATTTTACCCCGTGTCTTTGTCTCAAGCACACAGCACAACGATTGAGAATAATCAGAAAGGACTGTTTCCTCACCGTGTATGCTAGTAATTTAAACAAAAAATAATAAAAATCTCAGCAGTTGGGCAGACTTTACATATTTGCTTGAAGATGATATCCAGAAGGATTTTTTTTTCCTACTTCTACTGAAAAATCATGTTTAAGATTAAATGTGCTTATTGAAAATCCTGTGATACTGTGTAAATATCAGGGCCTTTTGTACATTTTCCATAAACAGTGACATTACTGACTAAAGCTGACAGCTCTGGAAAGTTACAGTGTATAAAGTTAGGATTCCATTTTATATTGCACCGTAATTCCATTCGATCTTTCAGCCACCACCCCCTGCAATCAGTTCCAGGGCAGAAACACACAGGCAGAGAGCAGGAGAGGGAGTTTTTCCCAAGGAGCATCATCAAAGCTGCTCCTTTTGAACCACCTTCACCTGGAAATGTGGGAGGGGGCTCAGGTGAAGGCTCAGGGGAGTCCTCATGAGTGGATTCCTTGCCTATATCCACCCAAAAATGCCTTTCCAGTCAGCATCTGGGAACATTCTTCCCATCAGCTCCAGGAAACATCATCACCTCTAACAGCTGGAATACTCATAGGCCAGCCAGGGAAAAGCTGCATCTTTTCCTGGGGAGCTGCAGGGCTGCTCTGAGCTGATTGTTCATCACCGTGAAGGGTTTGTTTTGCAACCACTGTTCATCAATCCTGTGCATATTAGGTTGGGAAAATCCCCTCCTCGCTGGGGAGTGCTTAGTGCAACTAGACAAACACAGATGCTTCCCAGAAATCCCCAAACGCTCCCGTGCTCAAAGACTCGCATTTTTCACATTGACTATGCTAATCTCTGCTGTCCAATGGGTTAGGGCTTGTCTTCAGCAGGATCAGTCGTGTTTAGGTGTAATTGAAAATTATGGTCATCGCTGCCATTTGTCTCTGCCACTGAACTGGTCCTGTCACTGCTTCCGAGGAAAAGGTTGGAAAATTACAAAGGAGCAGTGTGGATGGAAAAAGAAAAAAGTCTGTTTGTTCAGTCTTATAACAATTACCCAAATTCCTCCTGCTAGGCAATCCTCACAGATTGTAATTGTCGTTCCTTGTCTTCACTATGGTATTTTGATCTAAACTTACACTCTATTCTTCTCCCTCTATGTGGTTAAATTCCATTCTTCTCCCTATTTGTGGCCTGGGGATTTTCAGTGGTACTTGCGATGTCAAGGAACTAAAAGCTTGTCCATTTTTAATTTTGACCAGCTGAGGCTCAAAAGAAACCATATGGCAACAGTGAGGAGCTGCCATTCCTTGCCTCTGCAGACTCAAAAGACTCTGCTGGGAGTTATAAAAGACTCTGCTGAGAGCTATTTTCCAGGTCAGAATTTTCTCGTGGAAACGTAACCATCTGAACTTAACATTAAGTATAAACAGATGAAATGATTCTTAGGTCAGGTTTTTAAAAGAAGCCTCTTTTTTTGATCAAAGAGTTATAATAGTTATTACCTGTGCGTTGCAGCACACCTGGAGGTCTGAAACTTCAGAATTCATTCACAGCCGTGCCCTCCCTGCTGCCACGGGGATGCAAGAGCCTGTAACCTATTTACCCCATTCTGTTAGAAGGTAAGAATTGAGCCTGCATGGGTTTTCCTTCCCTTTTAATGGCTCTGGCTTTTATTTCGTTACTCTTTTGGTTTAAATAAACAGTTTAATCGAGCTGTGGGGAGCACACCTGTGAAAGCCTGGGCAGTGAGGGGTTAATGCTAAAATTAGACCTGGATGTGCCTGGAAAGATGGGGCAGTACAAGGGTAAGGAAGCACCTTTCTGGAGCCAATTTTCCTCTTCAGGACAGTGCAAGAGCAGAAGCGGGCTCTAGGAGTGGGCAAGACAGAGAGGGATGGAGACCACCAAAAAACCCTCAAAGGCCCCCAGCCCATTCCCAGAACGATCCAGAATTAAGTGCAGACACCAACTCATTGACATGAGGGTGAAAAATTTCATCCCAGGGTGGAGAAAACTTATCCATGAGAAGGTGTCCCCACAAAACCTGAGAGGTGCCCACAGGACCCTGCACACCCCGGCAGCTGCACTGATGCTGCCCCAGGACTGGTGATCTCCTCACTTCCCCTGTCTCATCTCCCTTCCACACTCTCCTTCTCTCTTTTAGATTATTCTTTCATTTCTCTTACAAGTAGAAAATAGGGGCAAAACATAACAATTTCCATGCCAGGTGTGTTATTTGGTAATAAAACCTTGTAAACTTTTTTCTTTTTTTTTGGGACCCATTTGGCTTTTTGCTGTTCTTTTTCACCCACAGATATCTCCAAGTTTTGGGTGCTGTTTTCCATGTGGGAATGGGATGTGGCAAAGGCCACAGCCACTGCACTAAACAGCATCCCAGCAAAAGAACAGGAAGGGTAAATAAATAACCACAGCTGCATACTGAAGAGATGTGCAACTATCACTGAATACTAAAAGAGGCGTGTAGATTCTGAATTATTGAATGTCAGGTGCTTTGAACCCTAAAAAGCACAGTGCACCGTGCAAGAATTGGCAGTAGTTTGGAAAGGTGCTTGTGAACCTGGAAAAAAAAAAAAGAAACAGCAGAAGACTCATTTCTTCCTGGCTGCTCCAAAATCATGTCTCGGATAAACAAAGGAATGGCCCAGTGTTACTTGTGGGATAACAGAATCCACTGCTCTGTTTTGGCTTGAGGCACGTGCTTGTGGTTTGCAGCTAATCCCCTAATCACTGATGTGAAAATTGCTGGGGATGTATCCAGACAGGATAGCTCTGATCTTCGACACCTCCTCATCATCTTGAATTTCAAAGAACAAGCACAAGCACAAAAGAATAAACAATTAACATTTGATGTTATATACTTAACTTAATTTAGGATAATGAAGTGATATCTTTATAAAATACCTAATGAAAATATAAGAAACAAAAAAAAAAAGAGAAACAAGTGAGGATTTGTTCCACTCAGCACAGAAAACAGTCACTACAGAGGCCGAAAAGAGGGTGTTTTAAAAGAAGCTGTAGATTGAATAGCAGAAGTGCCACTAACAGAAGGCCCACAGCAACCAGAGATCACTCTGCTCTCCTGCATGGCACTGTAAATTAGGAGTACTTGCACAGAATCTCACAGTTCGAGCTGCATAAGACCAGCGTCAGAACAAATGAAATTAAAAATCAGGGTAAAATCAGAGCAAATAGCCTGTGCAGCATAAGAGACAAGAAAGATGCAAGAAAGATTGAAATACCTTAACCTGGCAACAGAGAAATATAATGTAAAATAGCAAAAGAGATAACGTAATGTTAAAGACAATGAAAAGAGCCCAGACTCATGGCAGCAATTGAACATTCTTCAAGTTCCACAAATACTGGAATGCAGATAATTTAAAATGCAACTTGATAAAGGGAAGTTTCATAAGTCTCCTATCTAGCCAAAAAAACCTGCTTTGATTATACAGGGATTTGTGTTATATAATATATACAATGCATGGATCTGCATTTATCTGTTCCTGGGCACCTGTGGGACATTTTCACCAGTGTAGGGGAAAACTTCTCATGGTCAAATCTCCACGTTCACAAGACAAAAAGCAAGTGAAAAGCAGAACATGTACCTGGAGTTCTCCAGAAGAAAGTGTGCTCTGCATTCCCAGCAGGGCCAGGCAGAGCAGATTGCCCAGGGCACCTCCGGAGCTTATCCAAAGGAAGGAGACTCTGCAGACTCCTTGGGAAACTTATTCCGGTGTCAGATCACATCCACAGGACAATTTTTTCTTATGTTTAAGTAAGAACAGCTTCAGGAAGCACAGCAGCACCTGGTTGATTAAATGCAGCTCACTTCTTAAGCTCAGTTTCTTTCTCCGAATTCTCTCTTGCCTCCAATGCACTCAGTAAATGTGGAAACCATTTCAAAGCACCATATGCTGGTGTTTTCTAAACTATCATTTTCTGCAAATTGCCATTTCATAGAAATTTAGGTGAAAATGCTTTTGTTCTTATTTGGATGAAAACTCATTTAGGAAGATGAATAAATTCCCTGAACATGCAATTCCTGACATTTGGCTATCTCTAGCAGAAGATAAAACTAGCAAGTCAAGCTCATGATTCTCTACTAATTTACCTCATGTACAGCATATTTTTCAACATCTATGCTTAAAAAATTAATGTACCTTTGAGAGTCATCATTATTGTTATACCATAAACAAGTTCTCTTGTTGGAAATGGTAATCTTCAGAACCTCTCTCCTAAGAAAATGAATTTTAAAGCTAAATACTTGGGGAAAAAAATTGGTTCATTGTGCTTTTGTCGTAGGGCTTTTAGATAACGCAGTCCCAGATTAATGAAACAAGTTCCTAATTTCTGGTAATTTGATTTCTTAATTGAATTAATTAACTAGCTTTTCAAAGTTTTACAAGTAAGCTTAAATTTTACAATAATGTTTGAGCAGGAATCAGAGCCTGATTTACAGATGGACCAATCCACCTCATTCGCTCCGAGCGGGTCTGCAAATGCTCAGCATTTCAGGAAGCCAGGGCCAGGCAGGATCAGCCAGAGTGAGGTTTTAACTAAGGAGCAAGAAGGGAACAAGAAGAGTAGAAAAACAGGAGAAGGGAAAAGGATCACAAAGACACAGCAGAGATAAGCCATGGCACACTTGCCTCGAGATTCTGGAATGTGTTTAATGGCAAAATATGTCTGTGAACACCAGAGACTCTTTTTTCCTGCTGGGCCAAGGAAGTTCTGATTTACAAAGAGAGACCATCTCCAGGAGCTACAGTCTTTATCACTTAGTGCCAAAAGGATGTTATCTTGGTCTTTCCTGCCATAGGAATATACCCTGGTCCACAACATTGTTAGGGTGAAACTTCCCCCCCCAAAATTGTAGACGATTCCTTCAGCTCTCCTTCACACAGATATCAGCAAAGAACACAAGGGTATGAGATAAATCATGTTCAAAAATCAGATGAAGCCTGGTGATATGGTGCTATCACAGCCTGGCAGTTCCATTTCAGGGCTGCTCCCACCCTGCTTATCTGTTCATCAATGCAGAACAGACACTTGCAATCTCTGCCTTCCATTTGTTCATCTATTTGGGCACAGTTATACCAAAGAACTGTCTCTAAATAACCCGGATAAATAATTTCTAGAGTATTTGTAATTAGAGCACTGTAAATCCAGAGGACCTGATCAAAGCCACCCTGTACTCATGAGCAAAAATACCCTTGATTTCAGCATCCTTTGGATGGGGTTTCAAACCCTGACCCACTCCAAATGGGAAATAACCCAGTTGCAACCAAGGAGGGATTTTTCGAGTAACTTGGTTGTGCTCCAGTTTATTATCATTTAAACCTTTATTCCCGACTAACTAAGCTGTTTGAAAATCAAATTTAAACATAAAAATTGCGTTCCCATGAAAGAGAATTAGCAATTGAAGCAGTTGTCCAAGAGAAGACAATCAATGATTCTGTGTGGCTGCAAGAGCCGAGACCACGAACCTCAGACCCACAATGAAACAACAACATTTAGTGCTGTCTTTTGCCATATATTCTGATATTCTATAAATTTTGAATTGTGCTCTATAATATGTTTAGATATATATAAATATTCCTGGCTCTCAGCCTCTGGCTCTGAAGCTGGTTCCTTGAAAGCTGGCCTGAAGTATTTTTAGTTCACAGATGATGTGAAGAACCACCAGAATAACTGTCCTTTTAATGATCATCTGCTACGTTACAATTTCTCAAGAAACAACATCATATAGAAAATCCTACTACAAAATTCCACAGGAGATCCATTTAATTCAGAAAGACTGAATTACATGTTACAGAAAGACCTGATGGTTTGAAAGAACCCACTGATTTTCAGTTTTATGTTCTTAGCACAAATACTTCGAATTTGAGAATGGCTTCAGCTGAGAGGAGCATTCAAAGACTAATTTAAATGTTTGGTGGGATGGGGATGTAATTTGATAATACAAGTTTTTGTTTGCTTTCTTAATCACTTTTTAATTGCACTGCATTCTTGTCTTTGATTGACAAATTTGCATTATGGAACACAGTAGAACAAGTGAGCTGAATATTATTAGTTTTCTATGAATTAATATACTTCTAATTCCACTCAACTGCTCATTTCCTCCAAAACCATAGTCACTGCTGCTGACTCACCCTACTCAGTGAGGTGAGATGAACATGATTCACACCTTACATTAAAATACATGGCTTTTAAATTTTACTGTTTAAATAGCTTGACATACTGGAAAGCATCTTTCGTTTCTCTCAATTAATAAGAAAATTGCAATACACACTTCTGCGTGTACCAGAGCATCCAACAGATATTAATTTCAACATTTGCTGACTGGATTATTCCAGATTTTTCTCTTTAGTTGTTCATTTACCAAACCACAAAGCCAACAGTGATTTTTGGGTGGTAAGTATGGAATACTTACACCAGTCTGAGGTTTTTATCAACTGAGTCAGTTGCCTTAAGGTAAACATTTCCATAATGAAAAAAATAAGTTGTTTTCTTCCAGCTGTGATTGGAAATATATCTGGTTTCAAATATATCTGGTTTCAAATATAACTGGTTTCCACAGAACATGATCTCTTTGGACAAAAAGGAGAAGCACACGTGCAGGAAGTGCAGTGCCACTGAGAGGTGCAGTCATTAAAACTGCTGAGTACTTGAAGGATCCTCCAGGACAAAGGAAGCCAAATGGGGCTCAGATAAATTATTCCCCAAAATCCATAGGAGATTTGCACCTGAGGGAAGTGGATTCCAAGAGGAGCTCAGCAATGCAGCAAGGAACAGGAGGTGGAGTTAAAGCAGAAGGGGACAGGGACCAAGGCAGGGAGTTAAGATAGGCATGAACTAAGTATTGACAGTTCTGTTTCATTTGCACTAAGAAGAGTTATCCAGGAAAAGGTTTGTTTTGTTGGGGTGGGTTTTTTGTTGTTAAATACCATTAATCTGGTAAACACCTTGCCCCTATGTCAAAGCTATTTCCATTGCAAATATGGACTCTGCTGCGCTGACTGTGCCCTCACAGAACACTTTTTGTACCTCAGAACTCCTCATACCTCCTGGCAGAAGACAACAAAATCCCATCTATTATGATTTCACGAACAATGACAACCTATATTACAAACTTTTGCTACAATATTTGCATTCACACAATCCTTTTGTTCTGAGCTAGTGTCTTTTGATATTGTAAAAAGCCTCATTTTCGCTCACCTGAATGTCTTTCACAGTACAGATGAAGGTCAGTGCTTTTATAAGCTTTCCTCCTCTGTAAGCCCATAATACTCTTATGACATTAAGGTATGTACTTAAAGACTTGATTGCTGGCTTTCATTTACTTAATATCTTGGCAAGTTTGCAGTACTGCCACGAAATCTGTTTAGTAGCAAAGCACACAACTGTTCTGCTTTTTAAGCTGGGCTTATTTATATAAATTTATTCCATAGCCTGCTCATCTTATTTTAATGGCCAGATGTTCTTTTCTCTTCACTTCTTAATAAACAAATACCCTTAACTAACCAGACAGTCTCAAAGTTCTTCATCCTAATGGTTTTGATATTTCCAACATTTTTTTTTTCCCTTTTTGGCTACCTTCTTCTATGAAGAGTTAAGGGCACTAAAGGTATTTCCAACATAAAAATATTCATTTGTAAGGGAAGGACAGAAGAATATCAATCTCCTGCTCTCAGAAGTAGTTTACTTCAATATCCAACTGCAAGCTCATCACTTTTTCTAAAGTGAGCCTGACATCTGTTTTTGTTTACCATTTGGTAATGACATGAATTCATACTAAGAGGATGAAACAAAATTTAAATATAAGTATTCCCTTAGATGCACTGGATGGAGAATATAGCATTTTCAAGGCTCTATTCATCTCCTAACAGTGTACATGGAGGCTGCATGATGGCTTGGTTGTTTTAAAAACAACAGTTGGATTTGCTGTTGGTTTATAACAACAATGCCGTGGAAAACATTTTATACCAAAAAAAACCACCAAAAAAACCACAAACAAAACTCCATCATATAACAAAAACAAAGCTTTGCACTTCTAATGCAGCATTTTGGACCAGTTTCAGTTCTGAATGTAAGCATTCTTTTAAGGATAAGCAAATGGCTGTGCTCATTATCAAAGCCAGGCCAAACCCCACTGTAACAGAACCTACTGTAACAGAAAAGAGATAATGCTCATGTCAAAGACAATGACAAGAGCAGAGACTCATGGCAGTAATTGAGCTTCGTGAACCTGCTATCACAAAAGTATTGTCAAAATCCCCAATAACATATATTAGAAATGTTCCAGGACTGTATTAGATCCTAGATTACATGGTTATGTAACCCAGGGTGTGTTCTCCCTTCCTCTAAGTTATTTGTTAGTGGCACTACTCTGGAGTATGTGGGTGACTGAGGCTGGCGTGATTTGCAAAGATTCTTTTCCCAGCCTGGTCATTCTGACTCTCAGAAGCCTCCAGCCAGTAATACTCAAAATAATGATTAAAATGATCTCTAAGTTTTAGATTAAAGCACTATAGATCTGTCTAAATGACACTGTCAGAAACAGTCTGTGTTTTGCTGAATTATGGACATTTACCACTGACAACGCATTTGTAAAGTCCCTTAAGACAATTCTATGGTGTCCTATTTTATATAGAATTACAATGGAAATAGAACCATCAATACACACTGATTTTATTCAGCGTGTTTCCCCCCGTCCTATTTTACTCGCACATGAGCAGTGAATAATTTTAAACACAGTGGCCAATATCGTCTAGACAGAGCTGCCCTCATCTGTCCCAGCCTTGCAGGACCACGAACCATTTCTGAAGCGTGGTTTGTGCTGGCCCAGGGGCAGCAGCAGCAGCACCAAGTGCCAGCTGCAAGTCCCAGATTTAACAGCTCGGGCAGAATCCCAGACAATGGGATTGTTCATTCTTTGAGGTGGGAGGCTGCCAGCAGTTTGGGCACTGACATCCCCAGAGCTGGAGCTGCTCGTGTGGCAAAGCTGAGCACCACAAGGTGCCACTCACCATTCGTTTCATCCCCTTTGGCTGCGCTGAGGAATGAAAGGGAGGGAAGCGAGGAAATAATGAACCCTATGCAAAAACAGCGAGAGCAATTTCCTCCCATTCTAACACTTTTTACATCAGAAATAGAAGGCATTGTGTGCTGTTCAAAGGTGCTGATCACACAGCCCTGGGAATCAAAGTCACTGATGTGCTTGGAAGGTATTAAACACCCAGTTAAAATAGAATTTCCAAGCGTCTTTTGGTGTCTGAGCTTCAGATAGTGTAGGTGGAAGCATGGAGAGGTGCCCCTGAAATTAATAACTTTCCTTAACCACAAGATCTCAGTATTGTAGATCCTGATTAATGATTTTGGAACTGAAAATTCAGAAAATTGTTCGGTGCAAAACGAGTTTAGATGAGTTAAACTCAGGCTGAAGGAGTGAGGAGGGTTTGGATTGCCTGTAACTGGTAAAGGGGCTTCCATGGCATCACCCAACACCAAGGACAGCACAGCACCCAGGCTCTGCTTAAATTATGTCCTTGAAGCCTCTGAGGGAATATGAAGAGGAAAACATCAGGGAAGACAGAAAGAAGAATTAATCTGTTGGATTCTTTCTTTCTTTTTGACAGACAAATTTAAGGAAAGGAGAGACTAACTTTAATATTATGCAAAAACATAAGAGAAGGCTATTGCAATCATAGAGGACCTCAAGCACTGATTTCATTCTCAACTGTAATTCTAATTACAGACTTTATAAATTAGTTTTGATTCTTCCTGAAAAGTTCTTCATGGACTGTGTTCCGAGGTAATAATATCTGATGTAATTTATAGCGTTAGGAATATTCTTTTACAAGTCTCATATGATTGCCTTCAGTGAGAGTAATTATTCCCTTCTAAATTTTTGATTTACAGGTCTTGTTTCAAATGAAGGCTAAAAGGTTAAAGCCAGGGCTGAGATGGTTCTGTCTCTCTTGGACACAAGGGAAATGCTCCTTTAGCCCTACTGAAACAATCTTGGATTCTCCCAGGGAAGAAGCCTTTCCTTAGCTAGATTTTAGAATGTCCTGGCTTTGATTCAGGAGAAAAAGCTTTCCACAATTTGTTGATTGTCTCAAGCCTTGAATTGGTAAACCCAATAATTAGACTGTGATTGTAAGGAAGGTAGGACAAAAACCATAAATTCTTATAATGGTTTGGGTTGGAAGGGACCTTAAATGCTTTGCTCCACCCCTTGCCATGGGCAGGGACACCTTCCACTATCCCAAGTTGCTCCAAATCCCATCCAACCTGGCCTTGGACACTTCCAGGGATCCAGGGGCAGCCACAGCTGCTCTGTGCCAGGGAACCCTCACAGGGAACAATTTTCTTTTAATATCTAATCTAAATCTAACTTCTTTCACTTTGAAGGCAATACCCCTTGTCCTTTCACTACATGACTTTGCAGAAAGTCCCTCTGCAGGTTCCTTTAGGCCCTTTAGATACTGAAAGGTGCCAGAAGGTGTTTCATGCTTGAGCCTACAGGAGGTATTTGGGAGTTCCTGCTAGGGTGACCACATTATTTAGATCCCTGCAGACCTTTCCTCCCCTGACACTGGGAGATTCCCTAAAGCTTGGTTACATCCAAATCCTTTTCCTGGATCTCTGCCCTGCCCACCAGCCCGCCCCATTCTGCATGCTCTCCCTGAAAAGTGAGAGCTCAGTAATATGGATTTATGTGCTCCTTTATCTCCAAACTGCTGATGTTACTGGGAAAATACCAGAGCTAATTCTGTGCTTACACAAATTGTCCTTTTCATTCCTCTGCATCTAACTGATATGAATGTAATTAACTCCATTAACTTGCACGGTCATATTGTCTCCCCTCCCCTCTTTTTTTATTAATACAAATGAAAAAGGATTTGGATCCCTGTTTTGTGAAGTCAGTGCTGCAGGGGTTGGTGCTAGGGAAGGCACCTGCTCTAGGAATACACCTATTTACAGTGCTGTCCATAGCAGGAGAGTCTGACACACTCACACAGACAATCCACGGTGCATTTTAATTTAGATGAACCCTTGGTTTTGAGAGGATTTAGACTATCTCAGTGATGACTGATTGACATAAAATTAAAAGGGAGAAAGAGTGGCTTTGCAAGTGGTTGTGAATATATTTAGCTTGGTGGTGTACTGAGGGAACGAACGGACTGCCTCCCATGACCTGTGTGGAAAGGCAGCAGAATAAAAATGTGCCTCTGCACTTTGCCTTTCCTTTTTAATACCTGTCACGTCTCAGATTTGCCACCTTTAGATGAATTGCTGTTCCTCCCATGCATAGTGTGAATTGTTTGATGTATCTTTCAAGGAGCTGTTAAATCTGGGATACAGTAAAGTTGTATAATTTATCCTGAGCGAGGGGTGACATTCCTCTCCACTGCACCCAGCAGCAGGACAGAGAGACACAGAATTTTCAGTTTTGTTTATTGTTAAGAAGAAGCACCTTGCTTCATTTATTTAGTCAGAATAAATTATTTCTTATCATATTCCCAACTATTTATTGCAGGCAACAAAAAACATGAGAGGCGAATTCGCAACACCTACTGGCTCTTAAGAGAAAATATGTCATCCATCTCTTTTCTTCTCCTATTTAGATGGATTCTATCTCCACAGAAAGATGGACAAGAATGTGCTGGAATGCAGCTGTCTGTGAGAAAGGGTTTTCTACAGGGCAGCAATTTTACTGCCTTCAGAACAAATTCCAGTTGTGCATTGGCAGGAAATGCAAGAGAGAAAGGGGCACCACGACACCCAGGATTGTGACATATGGGTGTTCCAATCAAAATAGTCACTTCCATGGTAATTTTTTTTAGTCTGCACTCAGACACTGTGCCTCCTGAAACAATAGTCCTTGTACAAGAGTTTGAGAGTAGAATCTAGAATAGAGTGCTGAGTTATTGATTTATTTTTTGATATCTGTTAATATCTGTGCCTGATAAGTGAAAACAGTTCTGGTATTAGGGGTATGATTGGATATTGCCTATATCCAGAGTTATTTTTTAGTGGTGAAACTAAATTCTATTTTGTTATATTATAAATCAAAATAAAATAAAGCTAGAAATTTCAAAACAGTCCATAACAAATCTGTAAGGATTATAAATAGATGAAGCTGACTGACACCTGGTTGAATTCTTTTTACCTGACTCATCTATTTTTTCTTTACATAAAAAGAGCCAAAGCGAAACAGGGGAGGGTTTTTATCAAATTCAGAACATGATATATGGGACAGAGAGGTTCTGTATGATACTTTCTTTGACTATTATCAAATCCTGCAGCAAAAGCAAAAAATTCAGTGAGGGAAGACTGCCCAGCCATTTCACGGGAACACAGAGGGATCGTGCGAGTTCGTGTTTAAAGAAATGTTGTTCAGTCCTCTCCTAATTCTCTCTCATGAGAGCTGGGACATGACATTTATAGACAGAAAAGGAATGGCCACACTCAGGAATCACCCTTGCAGGACTGGCAGGAGTAGAGGAAGCTGCCCAGAACCACAGAGCTGTACCAGTACCACCAGTCCCACCCATCTGTACCAGTCCCATCCATCCATACCAGTCCCAACCATCCGTACCAGTCCCACCCCTCCGTACCAGTCCCACNCCCACCCATCCATACCAGTCCCACCAGTAGCACCCCTCTGTACCAGTCCCACCCATCTATCCCAGTCCCACCCATCCATACCAGTCCCACCAGTAGCACCCCTCTGTACCAGTCCCACCCATCTATCCCAGTCCCACCCATCCATACCAGTCCCACCAGTAGCACCCCTCTGTACCAGTCCCACCCATCTATCCCAGTCCCACCCATCCATACCAGTCCCACCAGTAGCACCCCTCTGTACCAGTCCCACCCATCTATCCCAGTCCCACCCATCCATACCAGTCCCACCCATCCATACCAGTCCCATCCATCCATACCACTCCCACCAGTCTGACCCAGCTGTACCAGTCAGACCCATCTGTACCAGTCCCACCAGTCCCACCCATCTGCACCGGTCCCATCTGTCCCAGTCCCACCCAGCTGCACTGCCATGGACCAGCTGTGAAGTGCAGTGGAAGAGCTCTGCCCAGCACACATTTAAGCCCTGACTAATTGTTTAAACAATGCTGTCACCCTCTCAGCACAGCTCGCTGGAGATGTCCTCTGACACAGTCAGTCTTTCGAAAAACCTCAAAGTGAAAAATGCAGGATGTAGCAATCCCTTCAATGTTTAAAAGCTGTAGTTCTGAGCCTTTCATTAGTATACAGAAGGTGAGCCTTTAATTACTAATCTTTCACAGTCTGTAGCACCCTAGGGCTTCCAAACATCCTGGTGAAGGCAGGAAGGATATTTCAGACTTCATTTCAATTCCCTGAAACTTTTGTCAACAGCCTCATTGCAAATGGAAACTGCTCGGTGTTGCTCAGCTGTGCTGTCTCAGCTGCTAAACCAGCTCAGCCCCGAGAAAAAACTGCCCTCATTAAAAGAGACAGGCATGAAATAAGACTCAGCTTCAAAAACCCCTAAACTACTGCAACACTGAAAGATGAATATAAACTTTTGGGGCTTTTCTATATCATAAAGACGTTTGGCCATAAAAATACTTTATGTACCCTGTGGATGGCAAACAGGAGGAGAGCAGTGGCGTGGTGGGTGTGGATGAGGCTTGTGCCACCCTGGAGCCCCTCGCAGGGCTGCTCTGCACACACACACCCCAGGAACCTGCTCTGGGGCTGCTGAGACCTGCAGGGAGCCTTCCTGAAGGCAGATTTCTGTCACCAGGAGGAAACGCTCCTCAAAATTCAACAAATCACAACACAAGGGCCTGTTTTGCAGGCTGGCAGAGAGAACTTCCAAGCTCTTTGCTGCTGTGATGGGGGCACTTTCCCGTGCTGCCTCTCACCCTCCTTACAGATTGGGGTTTGGACACGGTTACAAATGCCCTGAAATCCCAGAGGAGGCTCAGACACACATAAAGACAATCCTGCACAGGGCAGGGCAGCTTTCAGTGGCCAAGTGATAGATGACCCACGGAAGGATAATTGATGGCTATGCCTAGCAAAGACACCTTGGGTGATTAAATGATATTTCTACTTCATTCTTAATTCAAAGCTGATTATTACATGTGCAGTTACTCACGTTATACTTCCCTGTTTGAAAAATGAAGGTAACGAGGTTGAAAAGCTCTTTAACAATGCCAAGGAAGAGACACACGGGTATGGCACCGAAAGCATGAAAAAGGCATCTGTTCTGAGCTCTGTGTTTTAAACTGAGCATTCAAAACATCTTTACTCATTCATGTTGACTTCCAGCGTGAGTTCTCAAAATCTTATCACACTGCAGCCATTCAGCAGAGACAAATCTCTGTCTTGTAAAAGGCATGATACAGTGTGGCTGCATCAGAATTAGCTGCTATGGGCTTGTATAATGTTTTCTGCCATTTTATGAAGCTGTGCTAATTAACAGCGCAGAATACTGTAAAATCTGCAACCAGAATTATTTTGAAATCTTTTACTTTTTACCTTTAAAAGCCAGTTAAATATTTCACAGCTGCATATGATGATGTATGGTAAAAAAAAAAAAAAAAATATATATATATAAAGGTGGTTTTTTTTTTTAATTAATAGGGAAAAGAAATTTCATTGGATTGGACAGTCTCTAATGTCAATGAGCTGGCTGATAAAACACCATTGACACTGATATCAGCAGCAAACCATTGTGTACTGTGCTTCATATTTAGTGTTCAGGGAAAACATGATCTGTAGCAGCTCTAAAGAGTAACTCTGATCTCCAGAGAGGAGTCTCAATGATCCCATTAACATTGATCATGTTTGAAGAAGTCTCAGGCTTAATACATTATTAATGTGACCCTCTTTCTGTTTGTTTTTTTTTAATGGTTTGAAAAGAAACAAAGGAAATTAGATAGAAATGTCTCCATTAAAATAACATAAGTGGTCAGGCTAAAACCCTCCAATGACAGGAAATCACAGGAAATCCAGAATTCAAAGTTGCTGCTGCCCCTGAGTGTCTCCAGACATCAGCTGAGCTTGTGTGCAATACTTTGCAATGTTAAATCCTGGAATAAGTTCAGAGCAAGGTGACTGAAGGATGAGTCACCTCCTTCCTGCAGTTATGTCCAAACCTTAACGCATTTTTTGTGTATCATACCAGTAACTGTCTCCTAGTTCTCAGTCCCTTAACACATGGGATTCTTCACAGGAACTTCATCTTCCATGAAAGACAAAATCATGCTATCAGTAAAAAAATAGAAATTCTCAGGGGATTTGATGGAGAGACTTTGCTTAGGATGCTCATCTCCCAGGCTAGATATAATGTTAATACAAAAATATCAAAAATCTGAAAACCAGGATATAGCACCTGACCAGGCTTTTTGGGTAGGGGAAAATAATTGTAAGGGACCAGGTCTGCTATTCCTAAGTTTAAATCTAACTTCAGGATCCAGAGCAAATATTCAGCTAAAAATACACTGGTTCCAAGTTTTCCAACACAATATTTTTTAAGTATTCCAAAAGAAGATGGAATTACCCATTTCCATGCACAGACCCCCTCCACCATGCAGAAATACAATTTGATGTGGAGCCACCAAGCAGAGATTAGAGCAATGGACAGTGATGTGTGTTTGTCTGTCAGAGGGAGTCATTCCCTAATCCCCAAGCCTAGGAAACATCTAACCTGCCCCAGAGGGACTGAGGCCATGAATCCTCACTCAGTGTGAGAATAAAATAGAATAGAGACCTTAAACAAAAAGAATAGGATTTGCTATTGTCCCACTGCACCCACCACACTCAGCAAATCCATGTTAGAGCTCATGGCACTGAGTGTGTGCTTCCCTTCCTGCTCATCCCACCCCACATTCCCTCGTGGCAACACCTCCTTATCCACGGACTGACATGAAAAATGACCCCAAAACCAGGGTTATGTGCTTTGGCCACTCCTCTAGGAACAAAACGTGTCACTTAGCACGTGTGTTTTTAAAGGAAATTGCACGTGTCTATCACACAGAGACCTAAGAGCAAACCAGCAGAAAGCTCTTGTGGCCACAGCAGCGCAGAATTAATTGTGTCTGACAAATAATTATTCATAAATTTCTGTTGCAGAGATCCAAGAGAATTTCATGAACCAGAAGATATTTGCAAAGGACTTCACAGCCCTTTTCCATGTAGGTGCATGAGAACAGCAGCCCCCTGTCAGTGCCAGGGCTGCTCTCAGGGAATGGGGTGGGAATTCAGGAGCCAGCACAGGGAATCCTGGACTGAGCTGGATACCCCTGAACGGAAGGGAAAAAGCTGCAAAAGCTGCTTCTGAAACAGGTACATGTTGTCTTTTTCAGGACAAAGGTTCCTGATGTGCTCTCACTGAACTGATCAGCGTTATTCAAGAGACAATGCTCACACAGCAGGGCATAAAAGATCCTCACGGAAAGGAAAAGTCTGAGGAAATCCTCCCCAAATGGTTCTTCCCCTCTGAAATTCAAAACATCTAGGGACTTGCAGCCAATGGACAAACCTGCTTATTCTATTTTTATGGCCTGAAGAGGACAGAGCCCACCACACCACACCAAAGATTTGTATTCTGGGGTCACCAACTGGAACTGCAAAACCGACTGCAAATTTTTGCAAGTGCTCCAAAGTAAAAGATCACTCTGGCATTGCTAATAGGTTTACTAAAGGAGTTTACTTAGCTGACAAATCAATACGGAACAACAGAAAAAATACCTTTTTTCTTTCTTTTACCAACAACAAACTTTCCTAGTGGGAATGCCACTACTCACAGAATGATATCTGTGCAGGTTTTTTGAGCACAGTAAAGTCTTCAGTTCTCTTAAAAAATGATACTATAGGGAAAAGCATTCCTGCTTTGTTGTAACGTATTTCCTTCTCTTTTTTTTCAGGTGAACCTTCAAAAGATTTCCACCTAGCATTTCTTCTGATGTGTGCAGGCTAATCTAGTTAGTTTATGGTTCCCTGTTATATAAAGTACAGGAAAATCTTATTTAATTTCCAATCAAGCCTCAATGATTTGGCTTTCATTTTTCACAGTACTCTGTTAAATGAAAAGCAGCTTATACATGGAATTATTCATGTGTACACTTCGATTTCATATATGTGTACACAGGCACACAGGTATCTCCATACATGTGTGCATATATATCTATATATCTGTATATCTATATATCTATATTTCTATATATCATCTATATATCTATATATCTATATATCTATATATCTATATATTTATATGTCTATAATCAAAGAAATGTGGTTGTTAAAGTTTTCTTTCAGAGAACAGCAGCAAAAACAGCAGGGGGCAAGCAGCAGCAGCAAAATGGGAAGAGCTTTAGAGTGAAGAGCATGAAAGGGATCCCAAACACATTAGAAAGAGATTTGTGTAATAGTATTCCAGCATCAGGGAAATATCTGGTTATGTTGCCTTTTCAAGGTGCATCCCCAAGCAGTTGGTATCAATTACCACTGGCAGGGAAAATTCCAGTTCTGTCATTGTGTAAAAACACAAATTTTATTCTTTAGGGAAGATGTTGTCTACTTGCACCCACCAACATTTTTTTTTTTTTTCAAAAAGGAAATTCAGATCCTTTTTGAAAATGCAATTCAAAACTAGGTGCTTTTATTGATAAGTGGTTTTATATTTGTTGTGTGCATATTAAACTAAATACTACAAATATTAGCTGCTTCCTTTAAGAAAACCCAAACCTTGTATCCAGCTGAATCCCACCAGGCACTAGAACTGGATGCACTGAAAAAAACCAATGAAATCCAGATGCCAGAGATGGTGGCAAAGATGTTTGTACTGGTGTTGACTTCGAACAACTTGATTTAAAAAGAAAAAAAAAAACAAAATAAAATGTCAAAACAAGGCTAGTTGTGTCCTATTGAATATTGAATCTTTTTGCAAGTGTTTTCTCTGTAAAAGCTGTTGGCAGCTGTGGACACAGCTCAAGAAGAGCAGCCTTGCATCTCTCATGAGAAGAGAAAGGATAAATTGTGGCATAAATGGCATGGATTAGTGGTGCCTGAGTGCTCTGGGAAGATGCAGCCATTCAGGGAAGTGACTGCTGTGCCCTGGAAGCTGGGGGCTGGAGGGCAGCTCCCACATTAATCTGGGAGCTTATTCCCCTTCTCTGCTCCTCTCTCTCCATCAGCCCAGCACAGAACCTTCCTGTCCATTTTAGAACTGAGGGACAGCTCTGTTAATAAGTTGTAAACCCCTTTCTGTTTAAAGGCAGACTAATTTAAGTACTCAAAGTCCACACATCTATTTGGAATTTCCTGACATTTGATATTTGCTCTGGAGTTCAGCAAGATTAACATTTCGAGGTCAAAGTCATTCAAGTCCTCAGAAAGTAATGCTTGTAATAAAATCCATGCCTGCCTTTATGCTGGCAGATGTTAATTATGTCTTTTCTACAGCACCAGATATCAGAACAGGGCTAGAGCCTTTTGTAAAATGGTCTTGATCATTCAACACCTACCCAATTAATTTTAAATATGGAAAAGAATGCTTTAAAAGGAATTCAGTTCCCTGGAGAGCTTCTATGGTCTAGGTAACACTGCCTGCCCATCTTCCAACTGCCAAAGTGGTTCTTGTTTGTTGATGAAGAAGAAAATAACCTGAGTATTGAAAAGAAACCCTACTTTAGCATCAAAACCACTCCTTTTACTTGGGAACAGACTGGGTGGGGGTGATGGTGGTATCTGCTTCCCCTCTGCTGAATTTGAGTCAGAACTTAGGAGGAGGAAAATGTGGAGAAAAGCTTAGTAAAACATCCTCATCAAAGTTTTTCAAAAACCAAAATCACACATGCACATATACCCATGGAGGCTGCTCTACAGAAGCTTAAAATAATCAAATAATCCAAGCCAGAGAGGATAATTTCTTTTTCTCCCTCATCCTTATCCACACAGCCCCATCCCTGCCCCAGTCCTGCCACCAAGATGTGTTTGGATGTGCCACTAACTGGTTCAGGGAGCTGAACAGCCGAATAACTCCCAAAAAACGATGGGAGGAGGCAGTTCCCTGTCTGAGCCAGTTCAAGTTCAAGGATAACAGAGGAAAAGGAACAGAACCACAGCATCTCAGAGTTGAGCTGGGTTTCTGTCTGTTTTTAGAGCCTCCTTCCAGCCCTACAACAATTACAAGAGTGCTGAAGCCCGGAATGGATTGCTGACCTTTGCCTGGACATTTGGTGGATACACAGCTTGTGCTACTTTAATTAAATCTAGGGCTGATAGCCTGGACCAGTGGTCAGAAACTCATTAAAGTAATGAGAATGCCTGTGCAGCTACCTTCCGGGCTATCTCTGTAAACTCTTCAGGCAATATTAGAGATTGCGGGGTTGAGAGCAGGTCCAAAAATCTACTAGAGGAATAAATGATGATGGGGACTCATTATCAGATGAGAGAAATTAACCCAGATGGCTGGGAACAGGGATAGGGCAAGTTCATCCTAGTTCTGTTTATTTCAACTGAAAATTTTCCATCCCTGGCATATCAGGGAATGGAGAGAATGTTTGCATAAAATTCTTATTTATAGATAGTCCTGAAGTGTCCAGGGAAAGCGTCTGATCCACAGACATTAAGATTTAATTACATTTTAAATTCGGTTAATAAGATGGAAAAGTCTGAAAGATTAGATATGAATCTACATCAGAACTTTTCCCAAACCTCTCTTCCTGAAGTGCCTGTAACAAGAGCTTCCCTCAAGATGAACACCTTGAGTATCCCTTCCCTCACATTCCCTGTCTGAGCTCTGTTCAAAACCTCCAAAAGCCGAGCAAACTCACAGAGCCAGAGCTGTGAGATTCCTGCCTTCAAAAACCTGAGAAGGTGTCTCTACAGTATTGCTTTGTAACACAGAGCACGGGCACTTGCTAAACTCACAATGGAACTGGTTTTATTAGAATAAATTGCCAGCAATCTCACAAAAGCCTTTGCATTATCATTTAAAACTATATTGGCAAAAAGGCTTTTGAGCTTCCAGTGCCTTAAATTTTCCAAACAAGAGCGCACAGCTCATCAGTCCGAATGTGAAAAGTTTGCCTGGTTGATTTTATTTCCCTTGGCATCTTTCCCTTGTCTCTTGACAGAAGACAGCTCCATTGCTACGCTGATAAAAGAGCAGCAGAGCTATATGATACTGCCACCTCCATCAAAAATCACTTCCTTGTCAAAAATCTCTATATTATTGTTGTAGCTGAGCGTGGCTTTGGTGTAGATTCGAGGGAATGTGCTGCGACACAGCACCTGTGCTACACTGGGCCTTTGCTCTGCTCGGGCTGGTAATTGTTCCAGGCACAGAACCCTTTTTTGTCTGTGCTCTGCTTGTCAACGCCTTCGTGGGCAGACTGTTGGGAAAACTGAGGCTGTGAGAGCCTGTTTTCGAGGTAATTAAAAGTAAAGATTTTTCCTCTTTTCTTTTTTGCTGCCCCAGGATTTTTGCTCTCGAGCAGAAGCTCCCGACTGAAGTGAGAATGACATCTCTGGTCAGCACTTGTGCAGCACGGGTTTTATTATGCAGGGCTGTGTTTGGCCAACTGAGAACGAGACAACAATTAGAATAAAGCTCTTGTAAAGTACCTGCATTCGGGTAGACGCATTATGCTCTTTTAGGAGATAATGTGCCTCAGAGAACGAGATGGCAAAATTGAGCTAAGATGTAAGCTCCTTTGAAAAACGCCCGTCACCAGCTCAGCCGTGCCCGTGGGTACCAGGGCTGTTGTCATCTAAATAATCCCACAGTGAGTCAGACAACACAGCACAGTTCAGAGGAACAAAGCAGGGGTAGAATTGCACAAGGCTTTCTCTGGCAAGAACAGTTTAAATTGGCCTGTTTCAGGCTGAGAGCAGCCCTGCCAAGAAGAACTTGGGGGTGCTGGTGGGCATGGGCAGCAGGGGAGGGGGATTCTGTCCCTGTGCCCCGCTCAGGTGAGACCCCACCTGCAGAGCTGCCCCAGCCTTGGGTCCCAGCATAGGAAGGACCTGGAGCTGTTGGAGACAGTCCAGAGGAGTCCACAAAGCTGCTCTTTACTATGGAAACAGGCTGGGAAAGCTGGGGAGCTCATCTGGAGAAGAGAAGCTTCAGGGCGACCTAATTATGGCCTTCAAGTGCCAAAGGGAGCCTGCAAGAAAGATGGACAGAGACTATTGACAAGGATTGGAGGGATGGGGGAATGGCTTCAATCCAAAAGAGGTGCAGATCAGATATTGGGAAGGAATTCTTCCTGTGAGGGTGGGGAGGCCCTGGCACAGGGTGCCCAGAGAAGCTGTGGCTGCCCCTGGATCCCTGGAAGTGTCCAAGGCCAGGCTGGACATTGGGGCTTGGAGCAGCCTGGGACAGTGGAAGGTGTCCCTGCCCATGGCAGGGGTGGCACTGGATGGGCTTTAAGGTACCTTCTAACTCAGGTCATTCTGAGATTCTGTGATGATTCCATTCCTAGCTGGGTACACAAATCATTGCCAAGATCTCCTTTGCTGAGACAGTTGGACCTGAATCAAAGATGTTAATAAAGAGGCAATCAGAAGCTCTTAACTTTACCCTGCGCAGCTCTTCTCAGGTTTTCCTTGGATTTTTACTCTTTCTTTGTATTTTTCCCCTTCCTATCTTTTCTACTTTATATTATTCATTAAAAAACTGGGAAAAAAGAAAAGAAAAAGTAGGTAAAAAAATACAGTTGCAAATCCATGGCCTGGCCTCCCACCCTTCCCTCAGAACAGGGTCACCGTGCAGTGGTAAGGGCACTCCAGAGTCATATCCAAAATGTTTTCATTTGTAACTTTGGGAAACGAGGTCAAGAACAAGTTTTTCAGATTCAGAAATAATTTTTCAAATGATTGCAGTGAGGTTCAAGTGTGACACTCGGAGGTCAGTCAACAGGTTTAATAAGCACTGATCAGACACTGACATGCCAGACCGAAACCCATGTTTGGCTCCATGAAATTAGGAATTTAAGGATTTGGGGAAACACTGACATAATAATATTTTCTTTGAAAATGAGGAAAAGCACATTTAGTATTTTCAGCCATACTTCCGTCACGTAAAACAGCTGCAGAAAAGTTTTATTTTTAAATTTTGTGCCTTAATTTCAGCTTCTTTTTTGGTATCAAGTAATTTTATACCAACACAAGTAGGAACACTCTGAATTAAAGGTCAAGGTATTTCATTACAGCCACCCCTTCGGAGCAGCAAGAAGGGAATATCTCTCAAACATCTTTCAAACTGTCTTTCAAGTGCTCTGTATTGCAAATGCCCTCTGTTGAACTTGTTTTGGTTTTGCTGGGCTCTGAGAAGCAGCAGGAGATTCTTGGAGTTGGTCTGACATAAATGTTTGTTATTGGCACGGAGATCTACAGAAATGATTGCTTAGAAAAGCTGGAGCTGGATTGTTGTTAAGAGGTTGGAGAAAAATGACAGACTGATGTTATTTGGTACATTGTTGCCTGATAAACTTAATTTTGGTGAATGAGCCATCTGTTACGTGAGTCAAAAGAATAAAACAAATAAATACTGATACAATATAAAGCTCCAATGTCAATTTGTATTATGTGCATGCAATGTACGCGTGTGGAATTAGGCATATTAGTGCTAAATTAAAAAACAAAGAGCAAATGCTTAGAAAATGAATGTGTAAAGTAAATAATGTACAAAAGACTGCTTATGGAGTGATTTGTAAAGTTAATTTCCTCAGGAATCATACTGACTGCAGGCTTTCTGACAGAGCCAGGTTAATGCAGGATGGTACTCATGGATGTGTATATAAATATATAGTTATATCAGTAAAAAATCAAAATAGTGTTAAGAGTTTTTCCTGAAATAAAGCTGGTTTTTCTACTGTATTCAGAGTAACTGAACAGAGACAAACCTAACCAAAACAACAGCATTAACAGACCACATTTAATT
Organism: Pachycephala philippinensis; assembly: GCA_013397055.1. NCBI lineage: Eukaryota > Metazoa > Chordata > Aves > Passeriformes > Pachycephala > Pachycephala philippinensis. The sequence goes on along the minus strand of VWZT01016362.1, from coordinate 82,088 downwards.
CCAAATTAATCTGATTAACTATCATAATGACTTATAAGATTAAAGTTGTATACAAATTAAATACTACAATATGTATATTACTGTGCTATGGCATATTCTGCATTTATAGATAAGAACTCATGAAACAGCCTAGAAAATTTTAAAATGTCTTTTTAAAACATAGGTACATCAATATACTAAAACATATAAATACCTAGTAGGAAAATTATGGACATTCAGAAAATGGAGTTTTGAGATATTTAAAGTTCCAGCTATTGCTCACAAGAATTCTCGCTGAACTTCAAACATTTTTTAAGCATTTCTAATTCTGGCCATTTTCCTTCATTAAAAAATGGACATGCCTTTGTAACCAATTGAAATGCTGTCTGAAATACCAGCTTTCACCTCTAAAGCATTCTACTGTCATAAAGCTTTCGATTTGCAGGAATATACAACAAAGGCTTGGAAAACTTCCATGGACTGGAGTGATGATGTCAATGCAAGAGCAGAAGCAGAAAAATGCCACCACTCTAGAACAAAAGGTGTGTTTTCAGCACCAGACTCATTTAACAGTGGAGTTGATTTTAGTTAATGATTAAGAACAGAAATGTATAACTTAATTACCGACAAAACAGTAATAAGGGGGTTAATGATCAAAGCACCTCACGGTTATTTCAGCATTGGTAATTTTGATTGCATGTTGTATTTGTAACAATTTAGTCCTCAGGCACTCATGTAACCTCCTATAAATATCCTTACACCAACTTTTCCTTGTAGATGAGCCTAAAATATCAGCACCTAAGCCTGTCTTAAAAATCAGCAGCTTGACATTCAAAGACACTGAGTAAAGAAGCGACTCACAGTGCAGTGAAAAATCAGTTCCTTTGATCAGGTATGCAAACTTTAATAACTCATCCCAGGCTTTGGCATGCCCTGGAAGACATCTCTCTCCCTCTAAAATTCATTTCAATGCAAGCTGCCTTGGTCAAACATGACACTCACTGTCTAAGGTGAGATATTTCTATATATCCATTTTAATTCCCATGCAATGAAGTATGAATCACCACAGAGCTCAGGCAGTTCTTGAGTGTGGGCAGCTTGATTGATCCATCTTTGAGAATGGTACAACATGGCCAGATACTGTAAATATCCATAAATCCAAATATGTTTCGAGGCTTTGAAGCGAGTTGAGGCTGGAGCACATAATTTAGACTTTAGTGGCTATGTGCTATGAAGTTTGCACAGAACATCTAATAAATAACACTTCCAAAAGTCTAAAAATGTCACGAATTTAAGGAAACAAGAAAAAGAGACAAATAACTGTCTCTGCCAAATATCAACTCCCTATTGCAAAAAATTAGCAGTGCCAAGTTTTCTCAAAGAAAGAAACCCTGTGGGTCCTTTCTGTTTCAGCTGCAGCAAAGAATACTTTATTTCCTTCCCTCGTTCTGGTACGTGTGCAGAGCATTTTAGATGCTTTCTGAAAACACAATAAAAGGGAAATATTTTCTTGACCTTGATGCTTGGTACAGAAAGTTATATTCCAAATTATTGGGATTTTGTAAAGTCAGGATACAGGTAGGTTGATATGAACTGGCAATTGCAGCACAGGATGATCCAGTGTAAACATTTCATACCCTGGTAAGCAAGATCATGGTTTGATATTTAAATCCATATTCATTTTGGTTTTCAATTCATCATTTTTAGTTTTGCAAGTGCCTGGATATAAGTGAGACATGCAGACAAAAGCAGCTGTACATCAAGAGGGGTGTGCTGCAACCAAGGCAGAAATACACGGGGAGTTCTGAGCCTCATCCTAAACTCCCTATTCCAGCAGCATTCCTAATGCCATCTGTTGTTGCAGTTGAGTGTTTTTAGTCTTCTAACATTAGCTGATTAGTCTTTCCTTGTGCATCCAAAAGAATGGAAATGTCTCAAAATACATTTTTACAGTAGAGACTGCACGAAACGCAGAAAAAAATGGCACAGAACCAGTTCATTCTGAAGAACGGCAAAGGAGAGAAAATAGCTAATTTGGATGTCTTAATTATTAAAATGGAATTAAATATTTGTACTCCGAATATTTAATATATCATTTAAATCTTTACAGTGTAATCCTATAAGTATCTATCCATCTTGTGTCACTGTGTATGATTTATGGACACACACGGACACACTTCTAGGACAAATCAGGAATGTCTGTGTAGAGACAGCTACAAAACCACTCAGTATCTAGAGATACACCAACAAAGAGAATGCAGCAGTAACTTGCTTTGAGGCAGCTCCACTTAACTTTTCCTGATGCTGGGCTCCAGCAGGACTGCCCTGGAGGGACCCAGGCCTTTGTCCAGCTCCTGACCCCATGGACATGGCTCTGTGGGTGCACCCCACGGACATGGCTCTGTGGGTGCACCCCACAGCACGAGGCTCTGTGGGTGCACCCCACGGCACGAGGCTCTGCGGGTGCACCCCATGGACATGGCTCTGTGGGTGCACCCCATGGACATGGCTCTGTGGATGCACCCCATGGCCATGGCTCTGTGGGTGCACCCCATGGACATGGCTCTGTGGGTGCACCCCACAGCACGAGGCTCTGTGGGTGCACCCCATGGCCATGGCTCTGTGGGTGCACCCCATGGCCATGGCTCTGTGGGGGCACCCCATGGACATGGCTCTGTGGGTGCACCCCACGGCACGAGGCTCTGTGGGTGCACCCCACGGCACGAGGCTCTGTCCTTGCTGTCATTATCCCTCCTGAGGAACAGGAAAAGTACAGTATCAGTGCTTCCAGCTGCCGTGCCACTGCTCTCCTTTGAGAAAGGGCTGCCAAGCTGAGGGTGAGTGGGGAGCTGGTGCCCCCCTGGTGCCCAGGGTCTCGGTGTCTGTCAGGGCATCAATCCCCTCCAGCAGCTGGGCTGTGCCTGCAGCTCCACTCTGGAGCTGACAGAAGTACTGAGGAGCTGGTTCTGTGCCCAGCAGCTACGAGTGTGCCCGAAGGAAAGAAAGTGTGTGTGTGTCACATACCCTGAGAGAAGCAGTGAGGAAACACAGACCTAACATTGGCCTGAGCTTCCTTAAAAAGGAGCGCAGCAACGTTTGGGAGTTGTGACCCTTGCACAAAGAGAATGGAAGTGGAGAAGGAAAGACTTGATTTAAAAAAACCACCAAAATAAACAAACCCAAAAAACTCCCAAATCAAAATCCTACATAAAAAAAATCCAGTGTCTGGATTTTTCCAATGTTGGCCACCCACAACTTCACCCACTCCTCAAATTCCAGTAGTGTCTGCAGGCTAAAGCATCACCTCTTTCTCTGGAATTGCTGGTTCTTGTGGCTGATTACTACAAGGGAATAGGAAGTTCAGGAATATTTTCCTTTCCCCACAATATTTTGAAAGTTGGAATTTGCATTTAGCATCTCTCTGCTGCAGTAAACTAAATTTTTGACTATTTCTGATTATGGATGATTCATCTTATAACACTGAATGCCTTGGCAAAAGCATATGCCTACAGTACCAGGCAGCTCCACCTGTGGATCAATTCTAATAAACATAAATATCCTTAAATAACCTTATCACCTGAAGGTAAATTAGACAAGAAGAGACAAACAATCTTGTTTAACCAAACACTACGTCTTTGCCACCTGTGCATAACTTACACGTAGTATATGCGAGAGTGTGAAACACTTTCAGGTTTTTAAATTTTATGTCCAAGATTTATAGAAAATATAACTAAACTGTTACTAATAAACTTTTATTTTATAAGAATATTACATTAAGAGCAAGATCATCCTTATTTTCAGTCAGTGTAAGTCAGATGTGGAATTCCTTGAAATATAACTGTCCTGTATTTGTCTTCCTACTTTGAAAGAACCTAAAATGTATTCATATGGTAAAGCCTATTCAGGGATCATGCAAAATAAATGCATTTTCCTGAAAGATCCATTTCAGCCTGCTGCATACAGGTGTACTCAAGTCAGGCTATGCATATTAAACCTCCACGTAAAAAAACATCAGAGAAAAATATTGCTATCCCAGCAGTTTGTGCTCTTTCCACCAGTAACTGAATGTGCAGATGCACAGGATACTTCAGCAGAAGCTGGATAATGTTTGCATTATTCCTTTTACTCCCTGCTTCCTCTCACAGCTCTCAGCATACAGGTCTGATACTCTACCTAAGAATGAGAGAGAAGAAAGAACTTTACAAATTGTGCCAAATAACATTAATCCATTGAAAAGGCCATAAATTAATCCTCTCTCTTTTTGGAGAGTAAAAGCTTGAGATCTGTGAGCAAGTATTCTAGGAGCTCTTATTTCATTCCTGAATTGAGAAACCTTCATTAATTTGGGCCATTAATTGTGGAGATTCATTACTGGCATATTTTCATCATTTTAGTTTCCTTTTAATGTATTCTTAACGAAATGCTTCTATTTTCACACAGGCCTTCTATAGCAGCATTAACTTGGGCAGCTTTGCAAAAGCTGCACTATAAAAAAGGCAGATGAATGAGCCATGAGCTTATCATAAACCACTGTGATTTACTAATAATGCTGAGGCTCTTTGGTATCAGGCACTGCATAACAAAGGCTCTGTGTATTAATTGTTTTCTATTCTGTGACAATTCTGCCCTTTAAAATGCAGGAATCTGTGAACTCCTGTCTTGGAAGCAGCCAATTCATCTCTTTGGTGGTAAATATTAGTTTCAGGTGCTCTTCCCCTAGCTCTGTTTTCCTTCCAAACCCCCACGTAACTCCCACTGGCATTAATGGGACGTGAAACCGGTGCAATACAGAGAGGAAAAAAAGGGCTCCTGCAGTGTGAAGGTGGAAAACCTGGATGAGCAATACGTTAATTATCTGCATGTTACAAACATTCATGAAATATGCAATAAATAATAGGAAAAAGCCAGACAAACACACAGCCAAGTATACATATGGATACGACACACCCACACTCAGAATGTGCACGGCCTCTTCAGGATCCCGAGACAAACACCTAATGAGGTTAATTGCACTGAAAACCCCAAATGATCTACAAGTTCTTTCCTATTCTCTCGACTTTTCCCTGTGTGCCTTTATTAGGGTGATAAGCAAAAAGGAATTCAGATTTTATGGAGGGCCCTTCATGTAAAATTCATGCTTGCAGGTGTGTGGCACTGCTCACCTCCTGTTCCAATGTGTGATCTCTATCCATTGACTTCCCAATCCTGATGACAAATCCATTTGCAATTAACAGAAAATACTTTTAAAATTAACTTTGTTTAATTTACATAACAACCATCAATTTGTTTTCAAATTTAATTTCAAATTCTTAGCTTTATATTTCAATTAGAGAGAGAAGTATAAAAATCCTCACTAAAAACACCTCTGGCACTTCACTGTGATATATTTTACAGGCTTTTTTTTCCTTCTATAGGTACTTTTTTAGGAATCAGGTTATTAATTGGATGGATGTTTTCCAGACCTAATTTTCTACAAACTTTCTCAAGTCACACTGGTGAAAGCCCACCAAAAGCATCTGCAGCTGTACAAATGCTCCAGTGGTTGATATTTGGAGTTGCATTCAGCAACCCATTTCTAATCAGTACATTTTTAAACATGTTGCTTGTATCCATCACTTAATTACAACCCTAACATTAATTATACCTCAAATAGTTAGATGAGCGGCCTGCACTTCAGCTTTGATTAATTTTTTTCCCCAGAACAGAGGAAGGACAGAAAAAAGAGGGAAACTGTTTGTGTTCACCTAACTTTTAATTTCATTTCAAAGCCAAAAATGTGCAGCTTGCTCTAATTGTAACCCAAATTTCAAGCAACAATTTGTCTTGCAACAAACAAGACTGGCAGAAAAAAACAGTGTTAAATGCAATTTTTTTTATGAAAGAAAATTATTTTAGGGATATTTTTGTGTTTCACCTTCGTGACATAACATTTCATAATGCTGTATTCCTTTAGTCACGAATGTCCTTAAATGTCACCAACTCATTAGTACAAACATACTTACTCCTGCTTATAATTCCATGTTCCTTCTGATTAAACTGCATTTTTTAAATGGTACCTGCTCACTGAGGATTAATTAGAAGCACCTCCTTGAGGAGTTAATTTCTAAAAGCTAACCTACACCAGTATTTGCACATAACAATCACAGAGTTTGAAGGATGAATTCCAAATTATTTGTAGTGCAACTTCACATAAGTCTGGGTTATTAATCTTTCCTAGAACTTAGTGAAAAAAAAAGTGAGCTGTGTTCTGTGTCCTTCCATAGAAAGTTCTGTGTACTTCCACAGAAAAGATAAAGTCACCTAGAAAAGGTAACACAGGATGGAATTTCAATGGAAAAGAGAAGACCACAACCTTCCCAAGAGGGAAGATGAAATGTGTGACTTTTTCTGCAAGCAGTGCCACTTCCTGCTGCTTAACAGAAGCTGTGGGACTTAGGAATACTTATTTTGAAAAGGGCATTTCCAAAGATTTCACCCAAAACCTCGATGAGATCCATCAAAACTGATCTAGAGTTGTTTCTGAAGTTCTTATTTCACCTGGGGTTTTTTTATATGTACATCCAACCTGAACTGGTAGAACTCCCTCCAGCTAATGAAACCCCTGGCAGCTTTCCAGAGCTTTGGGCTACACTTGTGACATTTTAATTCTGCAAGCACATTCACTCCACTCCCAATATGATTTCAGTGATCTATATTTTTCCCTGTATTGACAGAGTTGTTTATGGCACTCCTCAGGTACAGGCCTTGGGTCCCATTCTGCATTTATCTGCTCCCATTAAGTGGTGTCATTAAAGACATTTCGACAGCTCTCTCGGCACTCCACGAATGTTTGTGACATTAAGGCTTGAATGTCTTCAAATTTCCTACAGCTAAATGTTGACAAGCTTGAATTCTTATTTATTGGTTCCCTGCAGTAACAAACTGCATGTTCCTCTTTGACAGTTGCTTTCATGATGAGCTCTGTTCACAAAAGGCTGATGTTTTGAAACAACTTTTGAGCAAACCCCTGAATTTTAAGGGCCAAATTCATTGCAGCACTAAAAAAACCTCAAAAACACATCGATATAAAAGGATATAATGAGATGCTTAAATGTTATACTGAATCATATGGGCTCATTTCAAGCAAGAAAGTTCCATCAGAAAAGAAATTCTGGCTTTTGTTTGAATAGGGAATGAGGATAAAAGTACTCTCATTGCCAGCTCTATTGAGGGACAAGGCTCACACCATCATAAATTACCAAATGCAGATCAGGATTTTATATCACTGTCCAGTATCTATAGAAAACTCAGAGCTTCCAAATTATAGATTAGCTTTTGTGTTACTTCCTTTTAGATCCATTCCACTAACAGCCAACTAAACAAGCTCAGCCAAGAACCTGAGCTCAGGGAGTTTTCCCTGGTTTATATTAAGTTGAACGTCTTAAACAATACAGAAGAAAGTGGAGTAGTAATTTATTTTGTTCAGCTAAAGGAGAGGAAACAAGGTTCATTTAAGGCGTAAGGTACGACTAATAATTATATATATGAAAAAAAAGAAAGCCAAAAAATCTAGAAACAACTAAAGCCAAGTTATCACAAATTCAGAATCTCAGTGTTACGCCAATATATAAAGTCAGCACATACAAAAACATAAATGTTCCCTAAGCAGGTAAGAGATTTTTAATATAGACAGTGTGTTGGGAAGATTTGTTTACACAGAGCCCACCAATCCTGTATTTACCAGCAGATAAAATGTGATGATATTGTATTCACTGCTGTGTGCTGGAAATGTCCAAACACGGACTAAAAGAAACAGATAATCAAATGATAGAGCAAAAACTTTGTTCTGTATTCATTCACCCCTTGAACACGGGTGACATGAAGATCTTCATATCCTGTGCCAACCCATTTCCTTAAGCCTTGTGCTGCTGTGCTCAATATTCAACCCTGGGCAACGTTTGGCACTGGAAACATAAATCACTAAATCTACAGATGGCAGGGGCAAGAAACAAGGTACCCAGAAGCCAGAATAAGTAATTCACAAAAGCCATAAGGCCGAGGTAGGAATGTGTTCTCCTTATTTTCTGTGCTGCAATACTTTTCCAAAGGTTCAGAAATAGGTATTTACAAACGGGAGTCAAGTGACTTGACTCTCAAGAGTCATTTTTTTCCTGTGGTATCAGCAGGATAACATTGATTTATTTGGGGACAAGTTCAAGCCCAGCATTTGTTCTTTGCAGACTGCCTCTCTAAAGGTGAGACTCATAGTTCAAATCTTATACACCAAATAAATTCCACTTAAATCTACTTTGATGGCTTAATTGGGGTGTATGACTCACGTTGGCCTCCTGCAGAGTGCTGAATTTCACTCTATGTTATTTGACCTCATTGTGAGAGCAGTGTTGCATCTTTTACTGTTTGTTTTATTCATGATCCAGAGGTGAATACAATAAATAAAAGCTTGAAAAAGCATTTTTGAAGCAATTCCACTGCTGGAGGAAAACACTGTTTGCCTTACTCCTGGGTGAGCAATGGCACTGCAAACACCAGCAGTGCTCAGGTTAACTTCATTCCAGAGACAAGGTTTGACTCCAGTTGTGATTTTACCATCACCCCAAAATCCCAGCCTCAGTCTGAACGTGGTACAAGGTCTGTACAACACAGAACATACAGAATACTCCAAAAGGAATTTCCTTCTTTACCAAACAATTCTGCCTAAGTTATGGGAAATGGCCACCTCTGAGTCAGGCATGGGGAACAATTTCCTCGCTGATGACTGAGTGGGATTTGTACACAAAGTGCATCTCACACTACATTTGTTCCATCAGCACATGAACTACCTGTTGCTTGTTCTGCTATGCTCCAGTAAACTGCCAAGTGAACCAATGTGCACCAAAAAACCACATTTTTGCATTAGAACACGACTGTGCTCAGGTTAATAAAGACCAGTATTAGTAACTATTAGTAACAGGGGCTTGTTCTCTGAAACCAGTCAAATTAACAGGTTTAATCTTTCCAATGTGCCTCACTCAGCTACGTCTTGGAGGGTTTTTAACTTGCCCACCCTTAAGATTATGTGTGTGCCCAGTAAGGAAAGGGACTCTGGAGCAAGGTGCTGGAAAAAGCACCCATCTCCTGTTGGCACAAACTCCACACCAGGGCACTGAGTTCCTCTGCCTGCATTTCACCATTCCCCTGGCAGTGCAGAATTCCGTGCTGCTGCTCTGCACCAAACCTGGGGCTCTGGCAGTGCCCCTGTGGCAGCCAGGACTCAGCCCTGACATTGGGCTGGGCCAGCAGCTTCAGGGAGCAGAGTCAGGGTGCCCCAGAGCAGAGCAGAGAAATGCAGTGCCCCAGGGTGCACACACGTGGGAGTTTTATTGCTGGAATACACCCGTGGCTTTTGCTTAGAAAGAAATTACTCAAAACCTCAGCTCAAAAGTTTGAGTGGGCTTAAATGCAGCCATGAAATCACTGTGTTGATCTGTGAAGTTCATGTTTCCCAGGTGTCTTCTACTGTGCAGAGAGAATTGTGCAGAGCCCTGCTGCAGGTGTGCCAGGCAGGTCTGAAACAAATCTCTTTGTCCCCTAACACTGCCCTCAGCTCCACTGATATGGATCCTTTGACACCGACCTGAACGGAGCAAAGAACATGGATGCAAGTTTCATTATTTTTATACAATCATTCTAAATTTCAAAGTCCTCCACACATCCAGCCTATTTAAATACCATTTGGAAAAGCAGCCTGACACAGCCCTGCTGCAAGTGATGCAGCAAAAGTTGTCAAAACTGCACCTGAACCTGCTCCCCTTGGTCCCACCATCACCTGCAGCCCTTACACACAGCCTGCAATGAAAAAATAACCTTGGAGGAGTAGGGAAGGCTCCAGGTCCTCTGATAAAAACCATCCTCATAAAGCAAACCCTTCCTTGGTGCCACCATCACCTGCAGCCCTTACACACATCCTGGAGGGAAAGCCCAACCTCGGAGGAGCAGGAGAGGCTCCAATCCTCTGATAAAAACCATCCTTATAAAACAAACCCTCTGCTGCCCTTTAAGGGAAATGACAGCCCCTGGCCCCCTGTTCCAGGAGATTTTGTGTCTGTTACAGTTTTTAAGCTACAGATACTAAGTCTAGAGCAAAATGTCAGCCATTCATATACTTTAGCAGTTTAAGGAGAAGAATTAGTCGATGAAGAAGAAGAAAAATCCCCTAACCTTGCAGTTTTACTCTATTTCTAGATATTGATTGCGCTGAAGCTCATAATATCCACTTTACCAAGAGGAGAGGGGCACTAGCAGCAATTACCTGTTCACAAAGAGAAATATGAAAGCTCTACCAGGAACAGTGCCTGAAATTAATTTAGGAGTAGATTTAGACGAATTTTTTAGTCTGAAATTTTTAAGGGACTTATAAGCTAAATATCAGTTTCACTAACTATTCAATATTTCACAATACAGAACAAGCTCCATCAGAATTCTTAAAATAATAAAAATATATATATATNAAGAATGAACAGAATTAGATCCAAAGATTAATAAATATTTCTACAGTATAATGCAGTGGGGAAAAAAAAAAAAAGAAAATGCTTTCTTATCACTAATTAGAGTTCTCCATCTGAATGCATTTTATGGCCCCTCAGTCTGACCTGGAAATAAACTCTTCTTCACAAAAACCTAGAGCCAGCCATGTATAACCTTGCTCCAGCAAGGCTGTCCCAAAGGTCTAAAGGAGGAGAATATCCAGAGCCATTCAAACCACAGATACTGAACAATAAATTCCAAAAAATCTGCAGGAAAAAGGAGGAAATAAATACATTTTCATATAATGCATCTTGAATTCCAGTTGTAATTCAGTCTCCCACTCTTAAGGGTTAATTCTGTTTGCATTCACACTGCAAACAGCTCCACAGAGCTTCCTCCCTTCTGGAAATGAGGTGACAAACTGTCCTGGTGCCAGCTGATGTCCCACAGCCGTGAGGAGCTCTGCCTCCTGCCCAGCCCCTTTCAAGCACATTTCAGTTTAGGACTAATAATTCCGGAGTTTAAAGATTCTAATATATCCCAGGTAGCACCCAGCAGTCTCCTGCTCCCCAGAAAGTCGACTGCAAAGTGTCAGGGAAAGTCAGATAAAAACACATTAAATCCTGGCAAGGAGCTGCAGAGCCACTGAGATCACTGTACCTCAAAATCACTTATTAGTCATACTAATTTAAGGTAACACTCTAAAAATAAGCCTCTGCTTCATAGGGCTAAGCCATGAATCACCATAATATATGAATCATAACTTCAAATGCAGTAATGAAACGACATGGGAAAATAATATGGTTTGTTCAGGAGAGTGCTTATTATTCCATTTCACAGAAGACTGAAAAAAAAGCAAGTTTCATTATTTTTATGTAATCATTCTAAATTGCAAAGTCCTCCACACATCCAGCCTATTTAAATACCATTTTAACAATGTAATTGCTAGAGAGATTTCTCTCTGTCTTCTTTTGAAAAAAAAAAAAAAAACTACACCGGTAACAACACCTTAATTTATTTTCTCTTTCATTATTCTAAGGGGCTGACACCTGGCAGAAACTATTTTGTTTATATTCCTTTCCTATCGGGGTACTCAGCTGGAGAAGGCCCAAGTGAATAATTAACTAATCAGTGGAAGCACGGTGCACTTCCAGCACAGAGGAGATCCTGGGATTCCCACTCTGACAAAGATAATTTCACATGCAAGCAGGAAAGTCTTGGAATTCTACACCCTTAAATACCAAACAATTAAATATTTGTTCCAGGCTGTGGCTGTCAATCTTTTATGCATTTAATGGCTGTGGACTATGCTCATTTAAGCTTTTATTTTTGCAGCAGGGGCACGCTGGCACAAGGAATTTAACAACAAATTTAACAACAAATTCAACAACAAATTCCACGTGACATTTGGTGCCACCTCCAGCCCAGTGAATCCAATCCAATGACAGCTCCTGAACAAACATCATCCTCTGCACAGAGGAGTCAGTGGAATTACTTTCTGCACAGGAGGTGACATACTTAACATGTAATATTATCCACTTTTCCATCACATTCCTTTGAAGTTTGAAAAGCTTCGTGTACGTTCTTGATTCAAACTCCAATTCCTACCCAGAGGAAGAGAATATCAGATTTTCTGAATCCTAATCTCTCCTTTCAGGGATAAAGTGTGCAGGGACTGGAATCAGAGGTGTTGAACTTAATTTGCTCAGACATGTGCTGACCTTCCCCCTGACCTACACATTATTACATATATTATATACCAGATATTGAGCTTTCACCTTAAAGATTAGGATTTGGTCAGACACCAAACCACATTTTCAGGTTTTTCAATCTTGAACACAACCAGTCACCATTTTCAGACAGAGGTTTTATACCCAAATTTTTCAATAATTGCAGGGCAAGGAGGAGCAGCACAGAGCTGTTCATCTGTGGCTGCTCTGCAGCAGTGAAACCCTCACACAGGAAGAGCTTCCTTGCACATTTTCCATTTATACCCCCAAAACATTTTGATTAAAAACGTAACTAATCTTACAAGAAGTCTTGTCCAAACGCAATCAATTATATTTTGTTCAAAATGAAGCTGTAGCACCTCTGTGGAAGAAAAATGAGGGGAGATGTTGGTTTGTGGAGGCTCTCTGTTGATAAATGGACAGGGAGCTGGGAACACACCAACTTCATTACTGCTCCAGACAAATTAAAACAAATGCACTCCTTTGTATTTCCTGAACTATACCCTTTCCTACCCTAGAGACTGAATAATTGGACTTTAGGTCTTCTGAACAATGCCAAAGATGGACTAATGATCCATAAAACTTTAATAATGCGTTTTCTTGCCCTTTTTTAACATGTTAAAATACAAAAATTGTAATACTTCAAATAAGAGCACTGCAGAACTTGGTCACCACTTACCAGGCTCCAATAACCAAGGGGTTTAGTTTTACAAAGTACCAGATTAAGTGAGGTTGAAGCTGATGAAACTACTTTAAGAGAGACAGAAATAATTGATTCACAAATCAAAATTGTAAAGCACAGTCCCTTTCTGCCTCTCAGAAATCATGTTTAACAGGTAGTAACAGGTTGCATCTGAAATTTGTGCTCATTTCTTCAAAAGATATATAGAAACTCCACATTCCCCAAAGCTATCCTCTGTGACAGCCAGAGCACGAAATACTAGAAAGGAATGAAAAATAACTCGGCAGACTAGAGGTAGTAGTCTAATTTTCTAGTTTGGTATGGTGTAAATGTGATTTTTTAAAGGTACCTCAGTATGTAAAGAGGCAGATCCCAAACCTTTGCAGTCCTATTCACACTGCTGGAGTGTTGATTACTTAAAATATTTAAATTAATATCTCTAAAAGTGTAGTAGTAGCAAACTTCATGAAGGCAGTGAGGAAAATAAAACTGTTCTAGACTAAACAGTGGAAAAACACAGTGAGTTTGGTGATCCAGAAAACCATTCCCTTCTAACAACACTGCAAGGAGCATTGACTAATTTCAAATCATAAAAAAATGTGTGCAATCTTCAAATAATTTTGATTGACAGGAATTACACTGCTATCTTTTTTTGAGCTTCTGGGACAAAACATTGAATTAAATAGATACTCTATCTATGAGTGTAATACTATCCTACATACACCAGAGGTTGAATACATTTAATTTAACAGCACATAGACTGAAGGTTGAATACATTTAGTTTAACAGTGCCCCTTTTGTGTTTGTCTCTCTGGTTGAATGTTTAAAAACAGATTACTGGGAGACTATTTTGACGGGGTTTTTGTTAGCTAGATTTACTCGTGAGTAAAAGCTTAGGAATGAATTAGCTCCAGATGAAAGTATCACAGATGATGTATTACAAAAACATTGCAAATCCAGTTCCCTAAATTAGAGTGCTATATTACAAAGTGTCAAGGAGCCTGCTTAATTTTCACTTATATATGTATATAAGCACCCAGCAGATATATTTACTGGACAGGGACACCTCTGCCCTTTCACTGACTCATATATCCTCACATTTCTAAGTTGTTCTGAAACATCTGTGCAGGGCCAGGAGTTGGACTTTGCTGTTCCTTGTGGGCCCCTTCCAATTCAAGCTACTCAATGAATCTGTGACTTTGCTGGACAAGGCATCTTTTTAAACAAAGTTTCAGACACACGAAAAGTAAATCTCAGCAGGAAAAGTAAATCTCAACATCTGCTTTTATCTGTAATATTAATTTTTCCCCTCATCGGGCAGAGAGTGATTGATGGTTCAAGTTTGAGCCTCTCCAGTCCAACTGCAGCCCTGGTGCTGGCAGGGACTCCACCAGCTCAGCCCTTTTGGCCTGATAAATAATAATAAAGACAAGTCATCAATTATGTTCTTACATGTCTTTGACTCTTAAATTGGAAAATTACTGGAGAATTAAAATTGTGTTATACTTGGGTCAGGCTTTGGTTTTAATTAGTGCAAGAGAAAATAATGGGTATTACTCAGTAACCTACAATACATTTTCTATATTTTTTCAAGCTAATTTATGCTTTAGTTTACAATTCTCCTGAATCCTCAATTAATAAGGAACTTCCAGCTGGAGTAACTTTGCATTGCACATGTGAAACACCAGTATTTTGGATCTGTAACATGTTAATCAATGTCTCTGGTGCCAGTGTCACCTGCCAGTCCCCAGCACTGATGTGGTCAGGGGTGTCCCATCACTGGGGTGCAGACTGGAACCCTGAAAACCCAGTCCCAGAAACAAGGGTGCAGCTTTGAGGAAAGGTTTTAAGGCAGAACTTCTTGACAGCTTTATAGTTTTTCTAACACACTAAGATAGCATTGAGTGCTTGAAGCAAGACTCCCTTTATTGGCAGGGGGTATCTTTGCCCAACACATTGAATATTTTCTTTTTAGTTGGAAGCCAGTGTATTAGTGCAAAATGAGATATGGCCATTATACATTTAACCATGAATACTATTACAGTTGTGACAGCAAATACAGGACTTATTGCAGCTTTTAGGTTCGTTCTTTTTTCTCCAGTACTCATAAAATCAATATATTAAACATGAAAGGACTTAAGATCATGTCTCCAATATTTAAGGAGCTCCTCATGCCCTTCTAGAAATGCTGCTGGTCTTTAAATTCAGCAAGCCATCATCGCTTTTTTGTCTTTGCTAAATTTATACAAGTGGAAAGTCACAGAGAAAATATACAAGGAGGAAGAAAAAATATGTTCCGAGTATTTTTAAACTATAGCTAATATCAGAGCAGCCTATGCAATATGCAGATTATTTTTTTTCTCCATCTTTTGACAGCCATTGAAATGAATTCCAACTGGAGATCTGAAAAGCTGGCATAAAGCTATTTTTCCCTCTTGATTCTTTTATGTCCTATACTGAGCTCAACTGAACTGGAGAGAACAGTTCTGCATATTACAGCTGAAAAGAGCTGAGGATACAAAATGCAGATCTTTCTGGGAACGAACACGATCTCTCTCTCCATGCAGAATATGAATTTGTCTCCTTTTGGCATCCTTCTCCACAGTGGGACTCTAGAAGTTTAAGGTTTTTTATTTTCTTCTCTTCACAGCAAGGTAACCAAGTGAAGCATCACTTCAAAATTAATAAAAACCCCTCTGGTAAGGAGTTTGAGGACAGTTTAACTCACATCCAAAAGATTAATTTGGCAAATAATTTGTGTCTGGACACGATTTGATCCTTTTGGACAAATTCTGGATGTTTGTAGGTCATTGGGGTTTTGTTTGCTATTTCCACAGCTACATGGAGGATCTAAATACTGTACAAATATCAACATGAATTTTGAGTGAAGTGCAAGATCTGAGAAAGCTTCAAGCTTTGGGATTATTTAGAAGATATATGAGTGATCCCAAATACAGCTCAGAGCTGACAACAGACCCAAACCAAGGGATGCTCATATCTAGGATACAGTAATTACAGAAATTCTGAAATATAACAAGAGTGTATATCCCTGAAAATTGTAACTGCATAAAAAATCTAATTCTTACAGCTCAAACTACAGAAGAAGTCACTCTGTACTTGCAACAAGTTCAGAAAGCAGAATTTTTGAAGCAATTCCATTGCTTTGGAGTTTAGTTGTAGCCTGAATCATACTGTATGCACACATCCCTCGCTGTTCATTGCAAAGAGAATTAAGCTTCAAATTAAAATTAGGTCTCTGCGCTGTACCTGTGCTGGATGGCCACATGCACCAAAACAAGCAGTGATAACACCAAATAGCATCTGTACATGTGTACACTTACAAAAACAACATCAAAGTGACACAGTGATATCTAAGTGACACAAGCATTCTAAGTTTGAAAAGGAATTTAAGCACTTAATAATGGATACAATGCTGCACCTTCATTGCCTCATCAGGAATCCCACCTGACTGAAGACATGCCTCAGCTTTGGGTAAAAACTCAAAGATGTGACTCAGAAAATACAGGATATAACACCTTTGAATATATTTGTATTCCAGAAAGAGAATGTTCTGTGTTTTATCAACCTCAGAGGAATCTTGTGAAGCTTAAATAGCACATGAATGTTTTTCACAGTCTGCTGATAAAAAAACAAAGAGCTGTAAGAGGAAGCTTAAAGAATTTCAGGACTAGTATAAAGTTGATATATATCTGATATCCATAACTGATAAATATCAGCATGTCCTTTGTAGTGGGCTGCAGTTAATATTTAATAAAAATATAATAGATACGATATAATTAAGATGCTCTTCCCTAAAATTATCCCCGAAATCTGCAAGTCTCCAGCTTTACAAAGCTACAGTTACCATGAGATGGGAAGCAAACTGGTCAATATCTGTCTTTTTTTAAGCTCACTGGGTTTTTCATTCTGACATCTGTGGTTAGGTCTCCTCCCAACAAATCTGGTGAGAAAGCATGTAGTAATGGAAAAGGANAAAAGAGGAGTGGTAAAATGAGACTGAAAAAAAAAAAACAAGGAAAAAAGTGCCAGCTTAGGAAAGCAAAAACATTTAAACCAAAATTTTAACTCTAATTCTTTTCTTCAAAAGAAGAAAAGGGGAAACAAATGGGTAAATGAGGAACTTTGTCAGAACTTTTCCAATTTTCTCTAACTTCCGTAGTTTTTTTCCCTTTTAATTCTAATCATTCACCTCCACTGTGAAGTTATTTACAGTTGCTTGCCAGTTATGAATAAAAAGTAAAAATAAAAGACTACGCTCTGAAATATCTATTTACATCAGTATCTCTGCAGACAACATTGTTATTCTTTACTTGAGCTATTTCCAATTCAGATTAAAGTGAAAGTATATCAGGTCCTCACTAGCAATTTAAAAATCCTCCACTCATGTGTGCCAGGTTTTATATATTTTGGAACATATGCCAAAACATAGCTGCTTAAGACAGGGTGCTTTAGGAGAGGGAATTGTGTGAGAAAGAAAATGAATAAAACAATCACAAAAATATTTTATTCCTCTGATTGAATTTTTATCTCATCTCATTTTCATGCATTCCCTGTTTTTGTTATTTTCCTCTCTAAAGCCAGTGATACTGAATGCTGATAAGATTACACTGGTGCAGCTCCAGCCCCTCACATTATTTAAGAAACTTGCACACGTATACTTTAAATAAATAAATCTGTCCTGAGAATATTTCCTAACTGGGCTAAGGACGCATCTGAATACTACAAAACACTGTAGGCAAAGGTGGTTGGTGGCACCCAACCTGATAAATAACCTGATTAATTCACTCTTGTTCTTGGAAAGCTCTCTCTTAACCCGCTGCCATTCCTGGCTGGTGTTGGCCATGCTCCTGTGGCAATGCCCAGCAAAGGCAAAACCACCCCTTAAAGGCAAGCATGGAAAATAAGTTTATTGTGACAGTGAAACAGTGATCTGAGAACCAGGGCAGGGAAAGGTTTCCTCATCACTCAATGATAAAACCTCTCACATGTGTAGTTAAGGTTATTGACAGCGTTCTGAGCTTCTGGAAAGCAAAGTTCACTGTCACTCAAGCATCTGAAAAGCAAGGAGGGAAGAGTTAGAGCACTTCAGATCTGAATTTTTCAGGTTTTTCAGGTCTGAAAAGCTGAAGATGTATTGTCAAGGTAAAAACCAAACCAAATGAACCTTAACTCTGTCCCTTCAAGTGGCCACTTGTAAGAGTCACTGCATCCATTATTGCAGCAGAGGGTCACCGCGGGATCTGCTGGAGCAACTTGCCAGAGAGCATTGAGAAATGAGGTCCAAAGACCCCTGAGACTTTAATTGTGGTAGGGAGAACTCATCTAAAAACTCTGGTCACCATTTTCCCTCACCAGACTGCTCTGTGCCACATGAAACATATATTGAAAAAAAATAGTTGTATTTTGACATCGATATGCGCAATTTACTGCTTTTATGAATATTATGAGAGTTTAAAATACTTAACAAATATTCTTGGGAAACATGTTTTTCTGTACATTAAACACATACTGACATTATTACAACTATATAGAAATATCTACTAACACACCACAACATCTTTCATGTTGCTGATTGCAGAAATCCGCAGTGATATTAAATGATTGCATTGTTTCTGTTGGTGGACTGTAGCAGGAAAAAGAGTAAGCTGGTTTCAAAAGCTGTTTGTAACGTAAATCACCAATTCAACCAGAAGTACAGCTACTAAAGTTAGTGCCATTGGGAGTCCTCTACAAGTAATACAGGGAGACACTCAAATAAAAAAGTTTACATCAGAACTGTTCACACAATTGCTCAAAATGGCAGAAAACGCAGCAAATCCATGCATTGTTTTATTTAATAAGAACAGAAAAGAGTTTACTTCTGCAGCTAAAACATTCTCCTGCAATTAAAGGAAATCTCTAAGTGATATGGAAGCTATTTCATCTTCCACTCACTCCATATTTTCTGCATTTAATTTTCATGAGCCCCTCAAAGCTCCTTTGAAATTGTACAGTTTCTGGGTTTGAAAGGATTATAAATTTCATGGGTGAAGGATCCCTAACAAACATGCTGGGACGTGTTATTGTCATGTCACTTCTCCTTATATTGACAAGGCAGTGATGAAAGCTGGATGTGCTTTCCCCAACTCTGATCTGCTGCAGTTTCCAAATCAGAGACATGAAAGGCAGCTCCATCCAAGATATAAGTCAAGGTGTGCCAAGACCTCTGAGGATTCAATGAACAAAGATTTCCTCTGACTTGTAGGTGTCACTGTTTGTGAGACATTTCTGCTTTATGTTGAAACACGTCCTATAGAACTCGATAGCTACATCATACAGAGCAAAATCCTGGAGCCTTAATCAAATTTAGGAATACTTTGTTTGGAATAATTTGAGGATATGATATGGGTTGGCTGAATTGTGCTTGTCACAAAAAATGAGAGTGGCTCCAAAGATTAGATCCAGACCTACTCAAAAATGAGCTTAGCTCTGTCACAAATAAAAGTGGTCCAGAGGATTCTCTATTTACAGCCACTTACTCCTGGCTCAGGGCTACTCTGTGAGATCAGGACTGCAGGCATGTTGAAATACTATCTCTTTTCACTGGTTACAAGTTTCTGAACTGAGAAATCACAGTGGCTTTCACCTCAGGACCACTGGGACCAGCAAGGATTAGCAGAGCCATAAAAATGACTGAAGAACTGGGAAACCAGCCTGGATGAAAGATTTAAAACCTCAGACTGTTTATCTCAACAAGGAAAGTTTAAGAGAGACTCTGAAGTCCAAGTATCTAAAATATTTCTGAGCCCAATGAAAATAAATGCAGAGTTCTACATGTATGCAGAACACACAAAAATTATCAAAAGTTAAAAAATTATCACTGACAGCTCCCCAGAGACAAAACTGGATTTTATATTTTGTGCAACGGGTTCAAAAAGGTACCAAATCAGACTTGGGCATAAGCAATAATCTGTCTATAAATAATGTTGAGTAAACCTCCTTTTTTTTTCTACTAATTGATAAATCTCAGGTAGAACATCACAAGTCAAGGAAAATGATGGGATTCCTCAAGAGACAAATGCAACAATGAAGAGTGTGAACATGACTTTCAACAGGTATGTTAGGGAAAAGCATTTTTAAATCTAACCCATTAAGCTTGTAAATTTAAAAAGATATTTAATACAACCAGTGCTCTTATTTGTAGGACTGCTGCCCCAACAAACACGAGCTTTCAAAGGACCTGTGTCTGTAAGACACACCACGCTTCTTCCCCCATCCCATCTGACACCAGCAGCCAAATGGATATGGGATAAACTCAGCATTCCTAACAGGATGAGAGTCAACACTGCTGGAAAATTATATCCACACGCTATTAATGAACCTTTAACTGGAATTTTTCCCATCAGAGCACATCAGAAGAAATGCCACCAAGTGATATCTTCTGCAGCAGGAGGATCTGTATTTCTGGATGACTTCCATTACTGGGGTCTGACCACTTTGGATCATTACAGGTTTCATTTTTCATAAATTTCATTTTTTAGTTTGGCAGGAGATAATAACATCCAGCGAGCTGACCCAACCTCAGATAATTGCTATCAAAATTGGTCCTGCAGCTTCAATTGGAAAAAGTTTTCTTCTTCGCTTCCCGCCTAAAACTGCTGTGCTGCATGGGTGCACTTCAGCAGGACAAAAATAATTACACCAGAGACTGAGACTGAAGAAATAATTCACTGCAAATACCTCTATTTTTTCTGGTTGTGACATATTCAGTGATTATGCTGTGTTTGCATTTGTTCTTGTATTCAGTTTGATGATTAGTCACCTATAAGCCTCATCATTGAGGATGGAAAACACAGTGCTTAGCATCAATGGCCACATGGTAGAATCTACTTCCATTTTTAGGGCCCAGTCATCACCCTAAAATGAATAAATAGTTTGCCACTGATTTAAGTTGATGCTGAAACAAGATAAATAAGTTGAAGCAGGTTCATATCTAAACGGAATTGGGGCTATTTAAAAGAGATTTTAAAATGCCTTTCTGGGCTTTACCTCACTGGGCTGCCTGAGGCAGAATTTCCAGAAAAAATGGTGACAAATTTCTTGAGACTGCCGGGTTAATTCAGCATGCAAAGCATTCCCACATGGACCAGGAAAAAGAAATGTCACTTCAGTAAACAGTTTCAAAAGTATTCCCAGGATCTGAGGACTACTTGTGAAGAAATGTCTGAGTTTCTCAGGATGTGCAACCTTTCTGTTTTCTGCTCTCTGACAGGTGGGGAGCATTTATAAGCACAAACTAGATCGACCACTTTTTTGTCCTGAAGTGTGGCTGATTATTTCACTAAAATAAAAATCATTAAAGACACAGAATGATTTAAATATGCATGAAGGCACAGTAGAATACCACATGCTGTATCACAGCCAGAGTATTTGGTCTGCAGGTCAGAAAAGAAAACCTGAAGGAAAAAATCTTGCTGACAAGACATTTGCTTATTCAGGTACAAAGTGTGAACACATTCTCAAAAATGTGTTTGCCATGGCCCAAAGAATCTTTTGCATCTCACAATACTTTCTGAACAGAAGACTTTCAAAACTCTGTAGAAGAAATTGCTGAGTAGCACTGAAGTTCCTGATGAAACTGCAGAAATAATTACTCAACTGAATCAGAGGATTGCTGAAAAATAAAAACGGGTTTGGAAACAATGGATTGGAAGCAAAAGCAGTGAGTCAGGCTGAAACATTAATACCAACTGGCTAGCTTTTAAAAAGAAAACACCTTGACTAGAGTAACAAAAAAATGGGTTTGAAAAAATAATAGTTCTTGGTTGTAGCACCCCTGAAATCCATGGCAGCACAGAGACAGATTTGGGGTCCTTTTTGGAAAATGCTGGAAGTCTTGCCACAAAAGTGTCCTCGTGCATCCTCCTTCAAGCAGACTCCAGGGTTTCTGTCATTCCACATGAACAGATCCTGCATTACCAAAATCTGCTCTGGAACTCACTGGTGCCTGCTTTGAAGTGAATATTAAAACAGTTTGCAGATAACTTGCAATTGCTGTTGAATTTTAATTGTTTTCCTACCCAGGCACCCAGAGTGCAATGGCACTCAGAAGGCTACTGGAAAATCCAGGGAAGAAAAGCAGATTTGCACAGCTCATCCTCAGCGTTATCCCACAGGGATTTCTCACACTATAAAGCTCGTGGAGGTTGATCAAAACATCATAGAATGTTTTTAGTTATGTCATTGCCTTTGAATGAACTAATTTTTGGAAGAGATTAAAATTGGAGGTACTCATTAGAGGTGGCTAAAGAAATGCTGAAGGAATTGGAAGAGACCCATAATATAATTTCCATATGTCTGACTCTTTTACTTCCACAGTTGTGAATCATTTGACATCAGAACACCAGGACACAAAGGATCTCCCAGACCCAAGCTACTGTCATCTTAGAAGGAACCCAGCTATAAAGAAGCTACAGTAGAATATGAACAATATTAACAGAAATGGCTTTTTCGTTAAAAATAACTTCTACTTCAGTGCATTTATCAATTCAATCATGGTAGGAAATTAATGGACAGAATATCGTGTAAATTTTTCATTTTAAATCCAAAACAAAGATCCTACAGGAACTTACAATGCATTTGAAATACGTATACCAGTGATGAATTTGTTTCTAGTTAACAGAAAAAACAGAACTGGAAAAATGCAAGCATGACAAACTAGGCTCACACTAAAGATAAAAGTTTTTAACAAGCTCTGAAATTTTCAAAGAAAAAGAGAGAACAGCCCTTTTTTTCTTATAAAGATCATGTTTACATTCCTCACTGTAAAAGGAGCATTTCACTGTGTGCCTCCCAGAACTGGAAAAATGACCAGGAAACCAGAATAACTCGCAAAGCTGGGTCAGCCAGTGCCAGCTCCATGAACTGCCTCTCCCATTTATATCAAAGCATGCAGGTTTTACAAAAGCCATTTTTCCTGCACTGCTAATTTAACTTGCAGTGTGTGATGCCTTGGGTACATTGATAATCCATACTCTCCTCTCTTTGTTGTATTATAGAAGTAAAACATTCAAAATCCTTTTCCATGTCAGTCCCAGCAAAGGAATCCTCATATTCCTAGAAGATGGTTTTCCTTTCAGATAGCAGGGCAGAATTGATGAGGTGCATGAGCAGCTATCAGGACCCCAAGAAAGCTGTTAATAATTTTTGGCAGGAGTCTCCATTAAATAAGTTCTGTCTGGAAGGAAACATGGGCCAAGGGAGTGAGAATTTCACTGCTGATAAGTCAGCCCAGCCCACAACACAGACTCATTTTTTGGTTCTCAAAAAGATAAAGGACTGTTCTCTGGGACTTTTTTGGCAAGCTGTACTGGAAAGGTATTTTGGCAAGGTTACAAGAGAAAATGCTCATTGAGTCTGAACATACCTGGAGATAAGCAGAATCCATCTCCCAGAGAAGTCTTTATTCATTACTATCAAAACATACTTGGCAAAAGTTCTCAGCTTACTTCAAAAGTAATGAGGGCTAGAACATATTTGAGATGAGGAATAAATTAGCTCAGACACAGCATTTTTTTCTCCATTTTAAGGACTTCATTATGAAGGCATATTTATCAACTGCTATTCTTTTCCAGGTTCTGACTCTGCTATTAAAACAGGCAGGATGAAGACAAGAGACAGGAATTGCTTCCTTGTTCAAGTCAGGACTCCAGAAGAAAAATGAACTTTACCCAGGAGATTTCTATGCTACAACTCGTGAGATGGATAATAAAACAAAACAAAATAAATAATAGAGGCTTAACCATCCCGTTGTTTTAGAGATGAAAAGATCATTCCAAAGCCAAAGGTGAGAGTATTGGCTATGACCAGCTTTTAAAGGATCTTGTGGAGAAAATACATCCTTTTAAGTGAAACTGGCTGGTAAAATCTAAACGTTTTAGTTTTATTTAGTGGTTTTTAACTAATTTGAAGCCTTTTTGTTGCAGCATATGTGCTGTTGTATTTTTAGCCTAAGCCAAGAATTAACAATACATTTCTTACACGTGAGAAGGGATGAAGCCTCTCCAGCAGCCAGAGGGGGGAATCCCAGACAGAGGAAGGAACCAAATTAACAAACTTGGGAAAAGAAGGAGAATCCACCCTCAATTCTAACTTTGTGCTCTGTGCACTCCGATGCATTTATTTGCAGAGCTATTTTGCTTGGAATGAGTCTTCTTGTCTGAATAAAAAATTGCTTCACTGACAATACATACCATGAAAAATACTTAAAATTCACAGTCTCTTTAATTTTCCTAAGCGTACATTTCAAAATTTGGTCCCAACAATGAAGGGATGATGGGTATTCTTCTCCTGATAACTAGCAGAAAATAAATAACTCCATTTGGAAGTGACATGAAGAAATTAGAGACAAATTTCTCTGTCAGGCCAGAGATGCAACAATTCTGCCCCCCTGGTGTTGCTCTGGGTTGGTCTGACTTGGAGCAGCTCACATTCCATGAGTCCCAACAAAGGACCTCGCTGTCCTTCACCACTTCTGTCACATTGTCCTTTTAAAGAGGAATCTGTCCATTTGTTGCAACTATATTCAGCACCGCTGTTTTATTTTTGAGATTTTTGTCAATAAATCCCATCTCATGCCTTGAAAATGCAGGTTGTTTTTGTGGTGTCTTTGCAAAGAGCATCTTACAGAGTCAGCAAAGAATTCAAATCTCTTATCTTGTTTTAAACTACAACTTTGATGCTTCAAGGGGAAGTTTTAAAAGAATATTTAATTATAACTATTTCAGGAAAACCTGATGAAAATGAAGTATAAAAGATAAGGGCCTTTTGCATTTGATAAAGAAAACGCCCAGTTAAGATGAAGAAAAGTGCTTTCCTTTGTACATTTGATAATAAAATAACCTTTCCCTCTTTCATTAGTAAACCTTGGCAGGGTACTTTTTCTTAACACTTTTTAACCTTAAATTTTTTATGAAAAGGATTTTATAAATGTCATGGCCAGCTCGGACCAGCTGACAGCAGGAATAATGAGGGATGGGTGTTATACAGAAGCTGCTGCATTCTGCACTGCTGGTGCATCTTTAGGATGACCTGTGGCACCTCTGCTACGGAGTTCTGGGGCTCCAAAATATAACACAACAAAAGAAAGTGTTATTTTCAATTTAAAATCTCTCTTCAGAGCACTGACCAGTACAAATACAAAGAGGCTGGCTGGTGACCTATGGATGTGCTGCAGAGCTAATCTGTCACCAGCAGAGATGAACAAAGCAATCAGAGGACCACAAGCAAAAAATTATATCCTCTGCTTTGTCCACAGCTGCAGCCACAGCAGCAGCTGTCCCTAATAGAATCAGACTGCGGGGAGAGATCTCCATTTGTTTCTTGATGTTAGTGTCTCCTTCAACAAAAATAAACAGTAATAACACAGGCAGGAGCTCTGCTGCTGGAAAGTGCACGGGATCTCAAGGGGATTTGGGAATTAAGATGTCTTTAGGAGGTCTTCCTAAAACATAGAGGCTCTTGAAACCTCAACAGTTTTTCAATAGATGAGATCTCAAAAGAGAGGCAGAGAAATTCCTCCTAGACATCCTGTAAAAGCCCCTTACACAAATAGAAACACTTCTACTGAGAATTAAGAAGCAACTGTCATTTTTTTTTTTAAACAATTATTTGACTGTTTTCATGATGCATAAACAGTGCTGAATGACCCTCAAATATTCAGTGACTGCTACTGCAAAGATTAAAATGACACCGAGACAGAAAGAATATGAAGAAATACAATTTGAAATTATAGAAAGCCTTACTTTGTTTTAACAGAATATATCAATTCTGTGCCATCTCGGGAAAACACCCTAAGAAATACTAATAAAAACCAAGAATTACCAAGCAGATTAGAGACATGCAGACAGATATTGAAGGGTTCTGGTGAGAGTGGTGGAGGAGCTGATGGAGGGTGTCAGGTCTCCCTCTCACAGCACAGAACAGCTCTGCTGCTCAGAGGTGGCAGTAAAGACAAAACACTTCCACAAGATTGCCAGCCTGGATGAGTGCTCTCCCTAAGGAAAAAATGTCATATAGATTCATGGACTGCACCTGATTCACTTCTGATAAATTAGATTTTCACCTAAAAAGCAAAGGAGGAAGCCAAATGCAGAGACCTGTGGGCTGGGACACAGATGCCCAAAGAAAGCTTCATCTGGAAAATGCCTCCCTGATGCCCAAAGGAGAGCAGAGCAAACTCTCAGTGTGCAGTCAGAGCAGTGAGGAAGTGAAGGGGGCTTGGATTTTTCCATTGACAGCAACTCAAATTAAAACTGTACTACATTTATTACCCTTTCCATCACGTCAAATAACACAACATGATCTCGGTATTGACAATTTCCCTTCAGTGCCAACAGAATATTCTTCAAAAATGATTGGTAAACACGTTCAAAGGGAGTCCTGAGCCATGCAAATGCATTTGATGTGGGTATCTGAGTTATTTTGCCATCACTGGAGAACAAGCAGTACTACAGCTCTGACTGTTTGATCACTGCACTGGATACCACGGAGTGTAATTGATAAATGTCAGATCTGCTTTGTACATCAAGAGTTTTTACTGTGAAACATTGCTCTTTGAGCTCAGGACAAGAGTTAATTAAAAAGTTGGTACCAAAGATAACATCCTCAGCAGGGAACATCTATTGATCTCCCCAGCAGCATAAGAGACAGACTGATATGAGATTATAAAATGTGCACATGGAACAAGGCTGATTTCCACAACTTTTCCTTATCTTATAAGCTTAAGACTGGATACTGCAAAATATTAAAAGTATTAAAAGAGTGGCAAATTATCAAGAAACCAAAAAAAAAATCAAGCCAATACTACTGTTTCTCCAAGTTCTGCTGTAGAACTTTTTCAAATTCTATATAAAATTCTCACTTTCTTTAATATGTTTATCTTCCCCTTCCTACTATAGCTCTTAATTTCAATTAGAGATTTGGAATTTATTAAAGGCTTTGACTGCATTGTGAGGGCTGATTCTTCTTCCCATAGGTCATCCCTGAAAACCTGATACATCACTGCATACCTGAGCTTTGCTTTATTTCCTATCCTATTCTACTGCTTAGGAACTCAAAAAGACAAGAAGAAATAATATCAAATTCTTCTCTAGACTGCAGCATTTATTTTCAGGAGCAATTTCTTCACATTCTTCTACTCACTAATATTTTTTTAAAAAACTCAGAGTGTACGGATTGCTCCCCCAACACCTATATTATTGAATCTGGGAACTGAAAATTGTGTAAAAAAATCTGTTTTTTGCAGTTTTTAAAAACAAAAATTAGATGTTGGTTTCACTGCTTCTGTGATTTAAAGTTTGAAAGAGCTGCAGAACTGCTCCAGTGGGGCTCTCAAAAGAACAGGTCTCACGATTAAGATTGATCTCTCCATTTTTTAATGGTTTTATAGTCCTGCAGGTTGTCCTGAACAGGAGAGCTGCTCTCGTCGTGTGGGCTCTTGCTGACCTCGCTGCTTTTTTGTTGCATTCAGGAGCATCCAGGGCTCCAGGCCAGCACATCCCATCCCTCCACACCCCGTACTGCCAGCCCCAGCTCTCCTCTCCCTCGGTTTGGGCACAGGCTCCTGCCCGAGCCCAGGGTTCTGCTCCCACCCAACAGCCCAACGTTCAAACCAACATAATTTCTGCTTTAAATACCCTCAGTCACGCACTGCCCACGGATTTCAAGCCCTCGGACACTTTAGCAAAGCTCAGTTTGAGAGCAGCCCTAGCTTTTAGCTTTCAGATGTTTCCCAGTTTCATTTTGTGGTGATTCCCCAGCTACGAGCCACACATACCAAGAGCACATCTGATGCCTAAAGAGGCCAACCTAGAAACAGAGACTGGTCAGGAGTAAGGGAATAAAGGTGGATATTTATTTGAAAGGCCTTCAGAGGCACACCCTGGGCAGGCCAAAGGCTGCACCCAAGATGGACCCCGAGTCACGAGTTCTTCACACTTTTATAGCTTTGGTCCATTTGCATCTCAACCCAATTTCACCAATTAAACTTTAGCTAATGATGTAATTTCCCCTCAGCTTGCCCCCCTTCTCAAGATGCTGGGTTACACATTTTGGGCCTAGGCCGGGCTGGGTGTCCTTGGAGAGCAGCCTGGAGAGGCTTTGTTCTGTCTGTCTCAGCATGAGAGAGCAGCAGCTCCCAGGCTGCAGGGCACTGCAGAGTTACACACTGGGAATGCAGAATTTGAAACATATAAAGGTTAAAACCTAAGGCATCATATGGAACACAGGGCTGGCAGTTAAGGCTCGCAAAGAAAGTCCTAAAGAAGGTCATTTTTTTGACTTTCCAGAGTCATGACAAATGCTTTTACTTTCTGGGTCCACCAAGTAACAGCTGAAGTAACTTGAGTGAGTTGGATCTGGATTCAAGAGTAATCCATGTCCAGGGAGAGCAAACTCTGCTTTCTGTTACAGTTCTAGCCTTTTCTTGGTTTAAAGATATGTTGTTATCTTTTCAGGAACTGGATGAGACCTTCCATTTCCTTGCTTTCTACACTGGCCCATCTGGGCATGCCCAGGGATGTGCTCTGTTCTCTTCTCTAGTCAAAAAGTGTTGCCAAAACCCTGCCTTTTTATAGCAAATTGCAATTATTTCACGTGGCAGGATCTCGGAGCAGCATTGTTGCAGCTTAGGAATTATATTAATCTAAATTAAATTACCTCCTGAGCCTTCCAGCTGGAAATCCCTCGTTATCAAGGACTTCCTGTTGGAAATATGGTGTAATTCAGAAGAAAAACCAACCCAGATCCCAAGAGCATTAAGCTTGTTGGGTACATCAAGGCCACGTCAGAATGGGGAAGAAGTGATCAGCCCTGAACATGGCTGGGGGTTAAAACACAGACAAATTGGCCTTTTCTGGAACTCACTCATTGCATATTCATGGAATCAGGGTAAAAAGGATCAGCACATTTTAGGATCAAGGCTGTTACCCAAGCTGACTTGACTCTTTTCCATGAGTTATTTCAAACTGAATAAAAACCCAAAGACAGAAACCATCATATCCACAAAGAAAAGGAACTGGCCTGCTCGCTGCATCAAAAATAAGTAGACAAGCCCATTTTTAGAACATCCAAAACATTGAGGGGACTCTTCTGGTTTTCAGAAAGGGTAAAGGAAATCCTGCAAGGGATGAGAAGAGACAAGCTGGCAGAGCAGCTAAAAGGGCTGCTTGGAGAGCAGCAAAGGATTGCAGAGACTTTGTTTGGGGCACTGTTTGTCTGGTTATGCCCTGGAAACCTGACTGTCTTTTCCTACATAGCATGCAAACACATTATGCTAAAAGACAAACTTAATCAGAATTTGTCTCATCTGCTTTTTCCTGTTATTACTAAAAATGATGGTGAAGTGATTTCAAAGGATTCCCACTCTGATTGCAGGTTAGATCAGCGTGGTGACCTGTGCTGCATGTTCTCAGTGTCCTCACAGGCAAAAGGCTTTTGTCAGGGCTGAATCTCTTCAAAAAAATGCCCACAAAATACAATCTTTGTGGCGTGTGTGAGGATTTTTCTGGTCCTCCTGTCAATACTCTCAATTAGCGACCATAAATAATTCCATTTTTATTATCTTCCTTGTGCATTTTTGAATTCCCTCAGGCTCTGGTTTGAGTTCTAAGATTTTGTGTATTTACATGCATCCCAGGGGCGTTATTTCCCAACAACCTTGCTTCAGTTTTCATTGTTATGCAGATGATGTGAAAAAACAGTTTTTGGCATTTTCTCTGATCACTCAAAAACTATCTGGGCTCACACTTTTGCTTTAAAGCTCTGCCATCCACCTCCTTTTTTTCTTTTTTTTCCCCTTAAACACTGATAAAACTAAAACCATTTTTACCACCTTTCTTCAACTCACAAAGTCTTTTTCCTTCTCTCCTATTTATATTTCCTATGAATTAATATAAATTTAAAGAGCAACTACACCTGTGAACATTGGATTTCCTGGCTCCAGTTCACCTTCTAAGTGACCAGATAAAATACCTTGCATTGCACCATTTGAACAACAAACCTAAATAACTCTCTGACACACTTCTGAAGACGCTGTTGCTGTCATGCCTTTGCCAGATATCAAAATAAAGTGACAACTTTGACTCCCATTCCTGGTGGCAGAACAGACCCATGGATTATAACTGATAAACTGCACATTTTAGCCATCCATTGATCCAGCTTCAGTGAATGCCATCGAAAATTCCATCCCTTGTTTTGAGTAATATCTGACAAGATACACGAAGAAGTCACGAAAATAGGTTAATTTCTATTTGTCACAGAAATCCTGGTTAATGATTTACACCTTCATTAAAGGTGCGATCCAACTCTAGAGAGATATCAAAATGAGATATCTTAATTCCCAAATCTTACTGTTTATATAACCAACCTTGCCAGAAAAAGGACCTCAAGCCTACACAGGCAGGCAGGACTGTCAGAGGTGTAAAACAGCAACTCCCACCCCTGCTGGGAAGCTGCATCCTGATTTTTCACCTGCTGAAAGCTTAGAGAATCATCCACATGGGTTAAAAGATGTTTTTTCAAGACTGGTTTCATTCTAAAACCTTGACATCATATTTTGGATGCAGACGTTTTGTTACTGCTAAATCACGTTTACCTTATCTCACAAAGGAATTGCAATGATTGCCTTCCAGAGAATGACATGGAAAATACAGCACTTTTCTCATTCCCTCTCTCTGTTGCAAAACTTTTTCATCTGTCTGCCACTCAGAATGCACTAATGATAAAAGAAAAAAACTTAACATAATAATTACCAAAAAAAAGTAGAGGTGCCTATTCTGAGCTCTGTG
This sequence comes from Pachycephala philippinensis, assembly GCA_013397055.1. NCBI lineage: Eukaryota > Metazoa > Chordata > Aves > Passeriformes > Pachycephala > Pachycephala philippinensis. Next base: position 51,348 of record VWZT01016362.1, on the reverse strand, counting down.
TGGATTGCAAAAGTACACAAAAAATAATACCCAAATGCATCTGTTATGGCCAACTTCTGTACCAGAAACTATCACAAGGGGTATTCAGGGATGCAATAATGTTTTAAACACCAAGATACACCATAAAGTGTTTCAGAGAAGTTTAATCCAGCCATAATACACAACTGGATAAAAAAGCTAATTGTGCATATATAATCAATAATGTGATGTGTGCCAGTTTTATAGCATATATAAAATCTTTATGTTTTCTTCAAGTCTCACTTTAAAAAAAAAACAAACCACCCTTTTGCTAAGCTTACCAAAGTGGTCATTAAACATCTAAACTTAGAAAGATGCTGTATTTTACATAATGTAAAATTTATGTTTTACATAAATTAAATTTTATTTAATTACTGAGTTACTCCATTTTTCAGAACTTTCCCCCCACATGATTTGATCCAACATTATTATAAAAGGGTTTTATCAATTAAACTTACTGCAACAAAGAAATAATTGGCAAAGGCTGACAAAAATGCACAGGAATTTTTCATTTGCCCCTGAATTGCATTCATTACACAGTTCCAGTCACCACCTGGGAAAACCTCTGAGCTGTCCACATCTCGGATATATATCAATATTTATATAAATAAATAAATA
>VWZT01016362.1:0-50479 GCA_013397055.1 Pachycephala philippinensis | reverse complement strand
AAATAACAAAAATATTAATAATAATTACAATAATACTAGAAATACCAATGAGCATTTTAGTAGTGGTTGTCAGTTAAGAAACTTTAAGCTGTAATACCTTTTGGTATCAGTCTGCCATAAACAGTTTGAATAGAAGAGTGACCCTTGCAAGTGGCAAAGAAAGGAGAGCTCAGCATCATTTTAAATTGCACACAACCACTCTAATTCTCTAAACTGAAGGGCAAAAAAAGAAAAAAAGCCAAGACTCCAATTAGAGACTCTGCTTTGGTGGTAAGGACAGCTAAGCATGGGAACAGATGGGCTCTGGAATCCCTGGGATCCCCATCTCAGGCTTGAGAGCTGCCAGGCAAACATCCAGGCTTTTAATTGTCAGCAAACCCCAAAGCAGTTTGGCCAAGGCCAGCTCTGATGCTGCCACAAAATGCCTGAGCATGGTTTAGGGGATTGCAAGGACTCAGAGTCATTCACAACTGCTAATAGCAACCAGGCAATCCTGTTTTAGACCAAGAGAGTTTGGCCATGGAGCTAAGCCATGGAGTGCCATTTCATCTCAGAGCCTGGATTATTTCATATATTAATACAAATGCAGTTTCTAAAGTCCTTCACAGCCTGGTTTTCCAACAGTCTGGTGTATGTTTAATGCTCTTTCCTAAGATGCAGCCACAAAGCAACATTCCAAAGAAACCCATCACGTGACTTTTGAGAAGAAATTATTCAGTTGCTCAAAAGAACAGAAATTTTTGAGGCAATTAGGCAGAACAAGTAGCAGAGTAACTTATTTCACCTTTAGGTCACCAATTTAAACCTGTCTTAGCTCAGCGATGGCTGGAACTCATCATCTTCTGAAAGCTGAGCAAGATAAAGCATTGTCAACAGCTTCTCAAGGAGAAACTTCAGCACCACTGGGCTTGGTGTTCCTCTGTTATCAGGGCAGGACAGAATGGAATCATTCAGGTTGAAATTACCCTTTTGGATTGTGGGGGCTTCATTCTGTTCCTCATCCCTGTCTTAGACCTTGGACTGTGAAAGGGCAACAGCACAGAAGAGCAAAAACTTGGCAAGTGGTTCAGCCAAGGAGATCTGAAGAGAGGAAGAGTCAAGGGAAATAATGCAAAATTGTTTGGGCTTGAAAAGAGTTAATATTATGAAGTAGGATTTATTTATAAAAATACCCTGATTTCTCCTGAATTTCTTCCTTCCTCCCTAAATAATTCAGCCCAAGTTCCTGTTGTTGCTGTTTGTGTAGAGTCGAAGCACTTTACACAATTTCCTTCTGTATATGTTGAGGTTTTGTAAATATATGAGTAAATATACTTCTAAATGGAAAATATTAACAACAGATGAAAGCCACATCTCATACTGATGGTACCACGTGAGCCTAATATTGTAAATTAAATAATGGGAGCAGCAGAACACAGAATCTAACACCAGGTGTTTAAAATCTGGATTTTTATTCTTTTAATGATTTGTTCATTGTGCCTCTGCATATGGACAAATTATGCCATCAAACTTAATAATGTAAAAAACCGTCATTAGTTTGAGAAGTTTAGTTTAAAATAGAGAAGACAAAGAAAACTCAAGATTTATGCTTTCCTTTGAGGGGGCCTGTGAGCTACATAATATCACTGAAGCTGTGTCACAGTGGCTTTTGCTTCCACCATCCTAAGTGACTGGCTAAAAGAAGGGCACTGGAATTAAATCTCCTTTTTTTGTTCAGCTGGGCCAGGCTGTCACGTCATGGCAGAGAAACTCTGAGTGATCCATGAGCATAATTCCTGCTGCTGTGAATAGCAACGTGGCAGCAATGAATTCTCAGTTTATTCTGATTTGAACCCTTTAAAGGCTGATAGAGGAATAAGCTGTGTCTGCCTGACTGTCTTGGGACTCCTGAGGCTCCTACCCTGAGGTACAAAGCACACCAGGTTTCAGCAGAGTGTGAGGATAAGAAGGCACCAAGAACAAGGGCAGCTGTTGAAAAAGGAGCCTCGGGCGAAAGTCCTGCAGTGAGAAAGACAAAGATGCCAGGAGCCCAAAACGTTATCCCTAGGATAGCATAGAGAAATGCAGAATTTCCCATTAAATCACAGTTAGAAACAGTGCTGTTGTTACTGGCTTTTTCCTGGAAGGAAATGGCACAGTTTGTACCCTTTGTTTGGGACAATAACCGATCCTGTGTGAGTGTGCCCAGCAGAGAGCACATTCTGGTTTAAGTTCCCAAATATCCTGGCAAGCCAGCCTCCAGTGATGGCCCTGACTGCAGGGCTGAACACCTCCAGAGGCCTGTGAGCCTGGAACCCTCTCAGCCATCCCTTCACAAATATTTAACAAGAGCACACAAGGCCACCTTGAAGAGAGATTGGTGATGCCCAGTTTCCATCCAAGGGGGACCAAAGCTGGGAGGGGAACAGAAGATGGACAAGTGCATGGCAATGCAGTTTCCATGTAAATTATAAATCCAATATTTCCTGCAATGAGAGGCAAAACTCTCCCCTGCTCTCAGCCAAAGCATGGATTGTGTGCTGTGTTCCAGCCAGAAACCTGCACGTTCCTTGTCTTGGAATCACACTCCGTACAGACATCTGTAAATGGATGTTACGCTCCTCAAAAGATTATTTTCTTTTACATAAAACCTCGCTTTGTTAACGTTTATAATATCTCCATCTTGATTTGCAGTTATTAAGAGAAATAAAAGTGGCATATAAATATTATACCCTACAATAGTGCTGGAGACTGCCTCGACCTCCAGATACTCTTGATATTGCTTGTGTATTATAAAAGAAAATGCTATCTAGGCTTACCAAGAGGAAGATGTCTTACAGATTTTTTGATGTATTTCCATCTATTCAAACACTCTGAGTTCACAGAGTTAGCCAGGAGCAGCATGGCAAAGAGCATTAGAGAGGATATTTATTTTTTTCTTTCAAGATCACAAAAAGGGACAATGTTCCATTATCAACATATTGCTAAGTCTGCATTACCAAATGCATGAGGACATCAAATATTCCTTTTCTATGGGATTATCTGTATTTTCTTTATAGACAAATCCCTACTGTATCAAGTTTTGTGCTCTCCAGCAGGCTGCAGTTCACCTTTCACACAAACAGAGCAAGATATATTTAATCTTCTTGTTCTCCTCAGAACCAAGAAACAGCACAAACCTTTACACTCCGCATTGTTTAAGCTGTGCCCAAATAAAGACCACATTTTTACTCCTGCTAATATAACGCATTATTTTATTTCCATTCACTTCATTAAAGTTTTTTAGGGTTGTTATATCAGTTTGAGATTCTGGCTGGAACAATGTGAAGGGTATTTCGTAATGCAGAATGCAAACTGATGCACTGTCAGCTGGAGCTACAGAGCTGCTGGATATGGACAAGGCTTTGTTCTCCAAGAAAGTCTTCAGTAACAGTCTGAGGCTCCAGCAAACACTTCAGATCTGTGCAGCCAGCACAGCCTTTAGGGACAGCAGTTAAACCACGGGAAGCAAAAGGTCTGATGTATTATTTATGAACTACAGCAAACACAAAGGAGAGCACTAAATTCCTGTCACCTGCAAACGGACCAGATGACTGCCCTGGATAATCTAACAGAGAAGGACAGAGAAGAGTATTTATCGTTTAAAATTTGTGAATTTAGGCTGTAACAGAACTGGGCTGAGCAAGGCAAAACTGGAGCCAGGCACAAAGAGAGGTCCTGCACAGCTCCTTGCTCCTGCATGAGCTCCTGACCTCTGACACCTTCCCAGCTTCCCTTCCAGCAAACTGCTGCTCAAACTGAGCCATGCCAAACAACGCTGCAATTCTGGAAATTCAACCAAACTACAATGGCACTAAATTCGTTTGCTGCTGTGTCTCTTTTGAACAAGAATTTGACAATAGCTTTTCAGAAATAAAGAGCCAGAACACCACCCACCCATTTTGTAGCCTGTGCTGAATGGAAACAGAGGAAAATAATAATAAAAAAATCCATCCAAACAAACAAAGCAAACAAACAAACAACCCAGCATAATTAAGAGAATGGAAAACTCTGTTATATCCCAGTGTTCTGAAATCAGAGGTTGCCTTTGCAGATTTGATGGGGTGTTCTTGATATCACTCACCTCAATATTGAGGCTTAATTACTGCCTTCCTGTACAGCAAAACTGTACCCACTATCCATTCCAGAGCCACAAACCGTGCCTTAGCCTAACCTAAAAACAAAAATATTACACTAAAGAGAGCTTAATCTGCATTCTTTCATTGGCTTTTCTTCCAGTGCATTCGCAAGAGTTGGACGAGTAATTCCAAATACCCTCAGGAGGAAATTACACCTCCACAAAGACATTGTCTTCTGTCTGCCATCATCTTTTTCTCTGTCATCTTTCTCTCACAGCAGGTTTTCCAGGCAGAAGCATGTACTCAGAAGTTTGTTTTCTAAGTCAAAATACTTTAGGGGAAAAAAAAAAAAAAAAAAATTAAGTGTAAAATCCAGATGGCGCAGATACCAATGTCAGAATCACAATCCTCTCAATAGTTCTTCATTCAAGGCCTTTTTCATACCCTTTTTCATATCTTTTCATGAATTAATGCAATGTCACGTTGCAGCGCTTCATCTCCAAAGATTGTCCTTCCATTCAAAGGATAATGTGCAAAACTTGCAAATGACTGTAGAAAAAACTGTGGGGTTTTTTGGCATCTCCCAGATCTCTGACACTGCAGTGAGGTGACACTGACACCGAGGTGAAGGTTACACCACGGGAACAGCAGGGGGTGGTTCTAGCTGCAAATACAGGAAGATTTTTTGTTTTTTTTTCCTTCATTGATCTAAAATATGATACATAGAGCTTGTGCTTTTTGACAGTTTGTGAGCTTTCACCTCGACATCATATCATACAGCATCAAAAGCCAAAGGCCACCATTATTTTTGTCATACTAAATTAAGATTATGGATTAATCAAGAACTGGAAAAAAGTGCTAGGAAGGTTCAGCTTCCTAAATACCAGTTGAATGCTGCTGTTCTCATGTTCTCAGGTAAAACTCTGTTTTTGTAGGGGAATATTGAACATTTGAAAAAAAACCCCATTTTTTAAAACACTGTTCCCTTTAAATGTGAGTCTTCATTCTAGTTTTCTGCTAGCACTATGCACCTTTCATTCCAACCTATTAAATTATATTTACTATAATTACTATTCCTATACAGTTTTTCATAGCATATCACTTTCTGGCCATCACAACAGAATTTAATAGCAGTTTTTATTAACTTGTTTATGATAGTGTTCATTAAAGATTTAAATGAGCATTCTGAAATTACAATATAATGTACAGAAAACTTGGAAACAATTATAGCACTCGCCAAAAGATTACCAGCAACTATGCTCTTTATATAAAACTATTCTTTAAAAAAATAAAGCACACATCATTAACATAATGCCTGTGTCATGTCTTAATAAAAGCTAACTTAAAGTGTTCTACTGAAAGAAAGTCACTCTGATAATATGAATTCTTTTTCAGTTTAGCCAAGCTCAGATATGTTTCTACTCAAGTTAAATATTCATCATGTCCCTCACTCCAAATGAACAGATGAAAATGGGATTCTCAGAGCCACAGAATGTTTTACACCAAAAGAAATACTTTTACACTGAAGTGACTGAAACACTTCTCATTAAAGTGCTGCCTGTGTCATTCACAAGGCTCAATAGGTTCAGCTGAGCTGCTGCATCCCACACAGAATTGAGCAGACAATAAAAATGATGTTAATCCATGTGGTGTGGCAAAAATTCATACCCATAAATTCCCCTACAATCTGACAGGATCGCTGCATTCATTGTGGGAATATTCCCAACAAGAGAAGCAGACTCGTGCTGTGTCTACAGACCAGATACAAAAATAATAAACAATTACCAGTGGTGTGCCAGTGGCCATCCCCAGGGAGAGAGAGGAGGGGGGAAAAGGGCTACATCATTTATTTAAGTTCTCTCATTAATGTGTCTGCCTTTTTGTTTTCTAAGGGTTGTCTCCTGAACTTTCCTTAGAAAACCCACAGGCTACACCCTGACACTGATTTATAAGCAGAAGTCTCCAGTGAAAGCAAAGAGGAACTTTGTTTATAAATGTACGGTTCAGTATCGTCAAAATTCAGAAGAAAAAGCTTCTGAATTTTCCAAAAACGTTGGACAATCTCATCCAGACAAGATTCACTTCTGCAGTAGGAAATGTGCCCAGCACATTAAAGGACACTGAAGAGATCTTTAAACCTTTTTCTCACACATTTCTGACACCTGCAGTAAAACAGATTTTGCGAGTGCTTTGATTAACTCTACTTCTTATCAATTTCACACAAAGCTGCACATGGATGAGCTACTCTTGTAGCCAGAGGGCTGGGGGAACTCACAGTCACACCACAAACTCCCATTCCTTTCTGCTTCCACTTCCAAAACTCAGAACAGGAGGGCGAGGGGAGCATCAGAGTCAGCAGAGGAAGTGCACAGCTCCAGGTGGTGCTGCATCTTACACACACAGCTGAAAAAGGACAGCTGGGTCAGTCAAAAACACAGCAGAGATGGAGCTACAAACACCTGAAGTGTAAAACCCTGCTGAGTGAATTCCAGCTGAAAAAATGCAGCTGAAATCCTCTTGATTTCACTATAGGGTCATATAGAAGGAATTAACTAATTAACTCATTTCTGCAAAATCAAATAACTCATTCCAACACTGTTTAATAAATAAATTTTCCTGTCAGCCAACATTTACATTATGTCTTAGCTGCTAATCCAATCAGTCAGTAAATACAAAAATCCTTAAACTTGATAAAATGCTTTTTTAAAAAACACTAAAAAAAAAAAAATCAAACCCAAGTTTCAACTGGAATTAAATCAGGTTTTGAATAGCAAGCAACCTTTGAGATTTTGCATTTCCTAAGGTCCAGAAGAAATGCTGATTTCCAGAAGAAAGGTGAACAAGAAAGGGGATCTGAACACAAGAGACTTGGCATCCACTGAATGCCCCGTGTACCACTGAAATCTGTGCTGAATTCTGTGCATTACAGCACATTGCTGTGCTCAGTAGGGAGGAAAACTAATTTCAGGCCTCGTGTGGGACCACTGCAACCTGGGGTTCACTGCAAGTCCTGGGGAAGAAAGGGCAGAGCAGCATCCATCACACCTGCTCCTTACCCAAAACTTCGAGCTTGAAACTTCCTCCTGACACTGAAAATAGAGATAAATCTGGGAAGAAGAAGTAGAGGCAGAAAAGGGAAGGAAAAACAGCCTTCAATATTCTATAGCGAGGAAAAAGCGACTATATAAATCAAAAGGCTGACTTATCAGTATAGAGATTTTTAATAGAAAAAATATCAAGGGGAGCACACCATATGGATCAAAGTGCTCTCCACATATGTTACTTTTTTTCATTTGAAAAGTAACATATGTGAGGAGATGCAGAAGAAGTCCTTTCTGAAGATCTCATCTGGCTTATTTTTAATTGGAATTATATTAGATTTTCTGTCTAACTTAATAGAAAATGACAGTTGTTGCTTCACTAAGTATTCTTGTCAGCTATAGATTGATAGATTTGGATTCTATTTTCTTGAATGTGAAAGTTGGACTCATGAGTAGCTAAAATAACTGCAAAGAAAGGAGACTGAAGACCAGACACATAGAAGTCATGGAATATTGTGTATTTATATAATTATAATTTTACTGGGCCTTTAGATTCAAAGGACTTCAGGACTTCAGCAAAGCCATGAGCTGTATAATCAAAGATAACCATTTAGAAAGTCACAGCTGCACATCTCCAAGCACAGTAGCTTTTAGATATTTCTTGTGAATGCTCTGAATTGACTGAAAACTTATTGCTAATGAATGTCCCAACTAAGCCCTCCAGCCTGCAGACCTGCAACTCAGTGTCCCTTTGTCATCGTGTGAGAAACTGGAAGCATCACCTACACAGCAGCTTCTGCCTTTCTTTCACTCACACATGCAGAAAAAGTTTGTTCTATTCTCATTCTTGACAAGGCAGTGATCAGTCAAAGGTTGGATTCAATGATCTCAGAGGCCTTTTCCAACCTAATGATTCTGGGATAAGCCAACAGTTTTCATTTACAAGTGCATAAGCTGGTAGTTTCTGCAAAGAGAAGAGAGCTCTTCAGATCAAATTTACCCAAGATTTTATTGCTGCTGCTCACTAATCAACCTGAAAGAGTTCTGTCTGTGTCAGTATGGCCTGTCCATCTCAAGATATCAGGGGCCTCTTTAAAAGATGTGGGGGCTCATGAGAAAGTTATTGCTCAGGTAGGTAGCTGCAAAAATCTGTCTTAAGCCATTATTTACTTTGTTTTCTGAAGAAAAAGTCGGGATTCAAGTTTAAATGAAAAAAAAGACATCAGCATTATGATATATAGTACTTCAGAAAGGTCCTAAGTCAGGTGCTGAGCTGAAGCCTTAACTAGGCTGAGAGTGATGCCAAGTCACCACACAACGAGTGGCTGGTTTCTGTGAGTCAGTGTCTGGGCCAGCTCAGTCCCATTAATGTTTTACTCCATTATCTGAGAGCTGACATCTTTTCAGTAATTACTGCAGATGATACCACCTCTAGTGTAATTAAAGAACGATTATTTAGAGTGAAGTGAGCCAAGATCATCCCTATCCTCTGTTTAGGCCAAAGCCAAAGAAGGCCTTGTCAAATAAAATGGATGTTTTGCATTAGGGAGCAAAAAAAGGGTGATGTAAAGAGTCAAGTAATTTGATGGGCAACGCTGCAGTGGAATTAATTCAATATGTTCAATAGGGCCAGTTCCATGTGCAGTAATATTGGACAGATGGGTATGATGGCTCTGTACTTCCCCTGCCTTTGCATTAGTGATTCAGGACTTACAAAGCAAACCTCAGACAGTTCCTGGCCGCCTGCCCAGCCAGAGAAAGACTGGAAGCAAAACACATTAAATGCTCCTGCAAATCTACATCCTCTGCAACGAGCATCTTTCAAAATGACCCCTTGGACACCAACCAGAAAAATAATCATCATCGTAACACCAGCCTATAAACTTCTGGGATTAACGGTTAAATAATAATGAACGGGAACTGAAGGGAAGAATTCACTTTGTGGGAATACTAACGAGAGAGGGTTGGATGCATCCTTTGTTTTTGACGGTAACTATGTGGAGGGACTAATTACAACTCTTACCCAAAGCATAAGTTACATGTTTTAAGAGAAGAGAAGAGAAGAATGGAGTTAATAAATGTGTTCTATCGGACACAGGAAGGCAAAAGATCACAGCTGACCAACACACACTTTTCCTAATCCATCAGGGTCAGTGTTTATGCAGCAAAGGTCACCTTTGGTCAACTGGCAATAAAAAGTGTTCCCATCAGGAGCTGATGAAAAGACAGCTCCTGTCTTTTCCAGATTTGTAGGGAAATAAGTTTAGCTCCTTGGACAGTGCAGACACCTTCCCAGGTACTTGACCATGGCTCCTATAAATGCCATCCACAAAGATGGGCAAACAAACATCATTATTAACATCTACAAAACACGTGTAAGAAGAAATATGATATTATCTGGAACCCTGGATGCTGCTGGCCTTGCTAGAATAGTTGGATGTCCACTGAATTAGCGGGCTTAAGTAACTTCTGTTAGAGCCTGTTTAATTCAGCTATCCTTGATTTCAAGAGATAAACAACAGATGAGAATACTGTTAACATTTCACCATATCATTTTTGAGTTTGTTAAATTCCAGAATAGCTTACTTATTTTTAGTAGATTAATTTTTGTCTTCTAGCCTCATGTGAGAAAAGACACTGTGAAAGACAGTGTGATATTAAACTATCAAAGCTGTCTCTTTCTCGTAGCAAAATATTGAAAAAAGGGGCTTTGCTTTGCAATTAAGATTCCTGAACTGAAGGTTGGGCTTCTGCTCTAGTTATGTGAAAAAAATATTTTAGAAGTTGAGGGAAAAACTTAAAATTACTTAAAGCATTTTCAGATATCAAAGACAGAAGGCAATGCAGTGAAATGAAAAAATATTGACACAGAATAACAGTTCTGAATGGGAAGGAGGACGTGGCTGATTATCAGCAGCCTTTCCTGACTTCCTGAGAGACACCCTCCTTTCACCAGCATGACAAGCTGCAATTCCAGCCCTGAGAAAGCCCTGAAACTTGTAGCTGACAATCCACAGAAAGCTTTTCTGGGATGAAAATTGAGCAACCACGTCTGTCCATTTACCAAACAGAGATAAAGGCGGTGGGGAACATTGAAATGCCCTCTGTGAACAGAACTCTCAGAGCTGGGAGATGAACACAGCCTCTCCCTGCTCTCCTCACACCACAGCATGGCCATTCCCAGTTTTTCCTGGTGCCATTACCCATGGAGCAGCTTCCCACAGGTAAATCCCTGCAGCAGGAATGGGAGAGAGCACCTTGTGGCTGGAGGAGGCACAGAGAGGATGCTCCTCTCTCTCTCTCAACCTGAGGAAAGAGCAGAACCAGTGCAGCCTCTCCCAACATTTCAATCTCTGTTATTTCATGATGAGAATGAGAGGCATCTTTTATCTGAAGTTTATTCTGCTTCATTTGCCTCAGGAATGGGCATCAGATCAAGCAAAAGCATAGAAGAGCCTCTAGACTACAGAAGCCCATGAGGCAGGGCCTTTTATTGTGCCAATCCTACAAACAAGTACAGAACAGTTAAACTGAAATTTTGTACCACTCTAGACTGTATGCAGCAGCAAGGATCATTAATTCCTAAATTTGGCCTGTAACTGTGTGTGTTCTGTCTGGGTGATGTTGTAGACCTTGAGTGTGTCCTTCAAACTGCATAACACAAAAACTGGGCCATATAAACTAACAAAAATCTGAGTTTAAACTGGGACAACCTATAGACGGTCACCACTTGCAGAGTATATTTTTTTTCTTAAATAACATTTATTAACACTGCTGCTTCCAGCAAGTAAACAACAGAGCATGGAAGGCAAATGAGACTCTCTGCATGAGGAGCAGACAAGAGTCAAAGCAAGCAGTGCATTTTGTCTTACAGCCAAACAGGGGAGATATTTTGTCTGAGAATGTCTCAGAGCAGCACTCACAGCCATCCAGGATCCCACGAATGTGCTCCACTTAAGGCAGATCAAAGTCTGGTGTCAAAGTTCTCTGCAGAATACATGCACACAGAACAGCATCCTGAGAAATAACACCCAATACATGTTGCTCTTGCATTTAATATGATTTTAGTGCATGATTTACATTTGTTTATTTAAAGCAACATCATATATCTGATTTGTAACAGCACTCAGCAGCTCTCAGTAGACAAGGGAAAAAATGTATGACCTCAGACAAGAAATAAACATTCACAATATTTTAAGGCAATGATGCCTTAGGTGCCCCTGTGTACTGTCCTGCACAGGAAATTAATTTGAAGATCATTAGTAGTCAGATATCATTAAAGACAAAAAATTTCAGTATGGAAATGAAGCTGTGTCATTTCTGACATGTGTGTACTTGTTCTCATAAAGCTGTGTTTCAAATGCAGAACCAAAAGGTAAACTTTAGGGAATTTAGAAGCCTGATAATTTTTGCCATTTCCATTCCCAAAATTAACACGATAAACAAAATAAAGCAGATATTCTCTGTTTTAAGTGGAATTTCAAATTTGAATGGTGTTAAAATTGATAAAGTTAAAATGTTAAATTACAATTATACATTAATTTTGAATTGTCAGAATCAAATGAAGCAAATGATGACAAAATTCTGTATGACAGCTCTTCTAACACCTATACTGAATTAAGCAAAATCTCACACATATCCTTCAAAGCTCTCAAGAGATACAAGTTCTCCAGCCCTAAATATGGCACTGGTACAAGGATCATACAGCTCCATCTGGAGGTGTTCACTTCAATTTTAATTTTTTTTTCTGGATTAAAGAAAAAAATATCCCTGATATCCCCCATGATTATTATGGAAATGATTGACATGAACAATTATTCACTGGGAATACTGCTGGGGTAGGATTTATAATAGAATTATTATCATTTCACACAGTGAGAACCCGTGTGGATAAGGGACTCAGTGACCCAAGCCCTACAGAAGATCCTGCAGCTGCAAACAGGTTCTTCGTGGATGTGATTTTCTACTTAATGCAAAAACCTCTCAACATCTGCCTTCCCCTGTTTCACTGAGACATCAGGAAATGTCGGCCTGCACATCTGGAACAGAACAGTATGGAAAATAATTTTGGGACTTGATGGATTTAGTGAGGGTCTTTGTCCCACTTTCTCCCCATCCTACCTACCTTCGGCAGGTGCCAAAGACCTCCACAGGGCATTCCAGCACATCCAGGCCTCTCTTTGAGGAGCTCTTTAGCCATTTCTAGTCAGTCAACTAATTAGTGGTACAAAATTTCAGAAATATCTCTTCTTAATAATTATGACATTTTAATGTTCTGAGGTTTCAATTTCATCCAATTTCCAATTAAAAGTCATATCCCAACTTGGCTAAATCCTGGCCTAGAGTTTTGTGGGGATTCACACTTTAAAGCTTGTTTACAGCTTACTTTTAAGGTTATGAAACCTTTAAAACAGTAGCATTTAAAATATGAGCCTTCAACAGCAATATCATCCTCCACAAGCAAATCTCTGCTTTATGTAAAGTGAAAAGTCAATGTTACCTTAGGCTGTGCTTCTTATTTAAGTTCCTATAGGGCTACACCCTAGAAGAAAGTTCCTTTTCTGAAATGTCAGAATAAGAATAGGATAAGGGGATGACTTGTTTTCTGCCTGATGCCATCTGATTCTGAATTTAAATGAGCAAAACCTCAGGAGACTGGTATTTTTCCTAGAGAATCATATGGTGCTTCCAATGAGGAAATATTTACAAGTGCAGTGCAGTTAGAAAGGACTGATGTTAAATGCTAGTGTCATCAGAACTGCTTGGATTTGTTCAAACAGTTGTGCAAGTCTGAAATCATTACTCCTCTTTGTTGATCTTCTTCACATTCCACAGGAGGAAGTTTATCCAGTAAGCAACCAAAAAGATGCTTTAATATACAGCAACAAAAGCATAGCTCTGGCTTGGAAAAATAACTCCAAACCTAAATCAGAATCAATGCAATCACTACAAACAAAACCACAACTGACACAGTAATTTCACACCAATTCAGGAATATGGAAGGGGTCACCTGGAGCCAGAAGGGAGGGAAGAGGCCCCTTGGGACTGACCCTTCACTGTCGCTGTTCAAAGCTCAGCTCCAGGAAGGCCCTGCCTGTGCAGCACCTTCTCCAGAGCACGTCCTCCTGAGAGGGGCTGAGCTGCAGGGTTGGCAGAGCAGATGGATCAGTGGATGGGGCTGGAAGGCTCCTGGCTTGGAGAGCTTGGCTGGAGGAATGCCCTGTCCCAACGCAGAAACCTCACCGTAAATCAGGAGACACAGCACGTGTCAGGTGTCACTACCTCTTTCTCATACTGCTCTGTTATATCTACATTCCACTAAGGTAAATAATAAATAATAAATACAAGGTCTTTGTGAGGAGCTGAATTGCTGTGGTAGTTGGATACTTTTCAGAGGAAAACGAAATTGAGCTTATGTAAGAACACGAGTGCATTTTGCAGCCACTTGGCATCATTGAGGAGCTTTCAGAGAGGAATTATGTTCTGTCTCATGTATTAGCAGCATAATTACCAGCTCAGCCTTAATTCCAGTCAGATATTTCTGTGTAAAAAGGAGAAAGCTGGGAGCTTCTCATGCCCCAGGATGTTGTTCTGTTGCTGTCCCCCTTGGCTGGGAGAGTTTTCTGTCCCCAAGGCTGCAGCTTGCCAGGGGAACAAGACGTGTCAGGAGAGGCAAAGCTGCTGCCTCCCATTGCTGTGGCACATTTGCTGTAAATGGTAATTTAATAAGAGCTTCCCTGATTACTCACTCAACAGAAATACCAACTGTGATTGTGGAATGCTCCAGCATCTCACCCTCAGCTCGATAATCAACTCCACACTTTGCATGTTTCTCAAACGCAAGCTGAAGGAAGTGATATATTTCCATTTCAATGAAAAGCAAAATCTTTTAACTGCAAACCAGCTGCAGTGAGTGAGAAAGCGATGCAAAGTTTTTTGTTTCCCACTGGAAACTCTCTGCTATCCACAACAGTGGTCTTATTCCTCCTAGATTTAAAATTCTATTATAGCAACCAACCATAAATATACTTTGCAAGAAGCCTCGGAGAAGCTTCAAATACATTTTTTATTTTTTTCCCAGTTGTGCACCTCTTCCAACTATTAAATATTAAAATTTTACTCTGCCACTCAGGTCAGTTCAAAAAATCAAATAAACTCCATGGAAAGTATCCTGGTGTTTTTTTCTAGTAAAGCAAAAGTCTAATATGAGAACTGAAAAGGAGGCAAGGGGTCAGGACCGTAAAGATTTTATTTAAATAGCATTTCAGTTTGTTTACTGACAGTTTATTTATCGTTTCCAGCATTTTGGATGCACCTCTATACGCTGTGGAACTCTGAAAAAAATATAATAAATCTCAGCATATAGGTAAGAAAGGCACTATAATAACAAAATTTAGTGATAGTAATGATAGACTTAACCTGAATATCAGCATCTGATATCAGCCAGGGACTGGCCCTAGGAGGGTTAAAGTTTGTTTTCCACCAGGGCACATTGGCACAGCAGAGTCCCAGTGACACAGCCCCGGGCTGGATGAACCCAGAGCCTGAGGAGAGCAGAACACGGATCTGACTGCAGCTCCTCGTTCCAATGTGCCCTGCCTGGGTACAGAGGGTGGGTCTGAGCTCTCTGCTAAGAGGATCTGTATTAGAAGGGTCAGAATTGTGCCAATTTCCCTGTAAAACTTTCTAAAGATAATGCTGCACCACTAAAAATTTAACTTTCAACACTCAGTGCAAAATGCTGCTTGGTTTGTGCACAATAATTAGACAAAGTAAAAAGTCACAAAACAGTGACCAGTTATCACTATTTTTCAACATTCTTAAACTTCTTTCTGCCTTCCTTTATTCATTCTGAAATATTTTTTGCAATTAGTTACATGATCGTAGCAGTGAAATGAAGATTACTAAACAGAACTTTTTGGGTTTTTTTGTGGGTGGGGGGGTTTGGTCATTTTCAAATTTATCTTAACACCATTTCAAACAAAACCTCACAGTGTCCTCTGTGAGCTCCAATGCAAACACAAGCAGCATGACTTCCTTTTGGAATATATTTGCAGTACACAATCTGGATTGATATCAACTTCAAAAAATAAATCAATGGGAAAGCTTCAAAGGGGCCCTGTGTCAGATATAATTAAAATTATGCTACTTCAGAGCTAGAACTGCCTTCTGTATTTCACTAATATTCCAAATATCAGACTGTACATATAAGCTAACTGAATAAGAACCTAGTCAATAAAATGAGTCTCTCAATTTAATTATTTTTAAAATCAGAAGTTGTTTTCAAGTGAAACAGGTTCATCAAGAAGCTGTGTCAAGGTATTTTCAACATTGCTATTTAACAGCAAATGCCAAATACACTGCTCTGAACAGATAAAAAAGGGCCACTCCCAACTTCTGTAAAACTTTGACTTTTTAATTCAAAATTTAACCACTCCCAAATCAAAACACTTCATTACGATTCAATTTAGCATTAACCTCTCTTGACAAGCAGTCAGAGGGCCTCGTAAGAGCTGTAATTTATTTGCCTTCTCCTCCTGTTCAGAACGGGTTCTTTGGCCTTTGGTAATGAACTGTGGCAGTGCTCTGACCCCGGGGTGTCACTGCAACAACAGCACCAAACGCAGCAGCACATCCCGGGAATTCAGCTGGGAACAAGGCTCAGGGCAGAGGAGAAGTAAAAGGAAGAGCAAGGATTATGCCCAAACCCAAGAACTAAAAGCTCATTAGAAAAACTTTCCACTCCTGTCAGGCTCAGGCACCAGAAACACAGCGGAACAGTGAAAGATAAATTCAGATTATTGAACCCCAAATTGCTGAGTGATTCAGACCAAAGGAAATGTTTTGTACAAAAAGCAAACTGCAGATAGTCTAGTACTTATTTAGTCAGAACAGAAAAAAAAATTTCTGATCATATTCTAAACAAGCCTTAACAAAGGGAAAGAAATGGTCTAAAATATAAAAAATAACTGAAAGCCATTAAAAAACACTAAGAATTGAATCTTACTGAGGTATTTTAGTTTTATTCTAAGTTGTACACCTGTAAAGATCTGGTAGAAGAGAAGAGGGTATAATTCTAAAAAGTTTTCAACTGATATCTAATTATAGCAAATACAACAACAACAACAAAGCCTAATCAAATTGAATGAATGAAATAGACATATTTATCATCCAGTCCACCAGGAATTTCATTAAACACCGTGGCACAGACAAAATACAAACGAGTTCTTTCCTGAATAAAGGTGTTTCTCTCTGACCGCCTCACCTGTGATGACTGCCTGCCATTTTCAATTAACTTCAACAGGGAAAGATCCTGAACTGAGCTTGTTAAATTGCTAAAAATAGCTGCAGGTACATTAAACCTTGTCCATGGGTAATTGTTTACACTCACTCACGTTCTGCTGGGTTACAGTAGGTCTGTTGGTACGAGATAGATTTTAGGGAGACATCCTGCTCGAAAAATCCACATCTAATAAAACCTACTTCCAAACTGAATTATGAAATAGCTGATATGCAACCCAGAGGAGTATTAATTTTAGAGATATAAAATTGATATATTTTAAGCAAATAGAAAGAATAAGGCAACGTAAAGAAGGCATGAGCTAAGTTGAGTAAAGGTAACTAATTAAAGAGTCTTCAACCACAGCTGTAGAAGAAAAATTGTCACCATTTGCTTAATTGGAAAAAAAGACCTAATCTGCTCTCTGGTAAATGTCACAGATCCACAGGGATAAAAAGCACTGAGATTTTGGCATTGAGTGGGCAGGCCCTGGAACCAAAGCAGCCTGGAGAGCTCAGGAAGGTGCTCACAGTTCTGTAATATTTCCTCTGAGAGAGCCAAACACAATCACACCTCAGGAGATCCCAAGAATGATGATTACACCCCAACAGAGATTTTCCTGCCAAGCAATGGCTCTTGACAAAGCCATTACAATTCCAGGCGATGATATTCCAGGGGATAATCAGCCAGGATGGGAGATTTCAGCAATGCAAGAGGTCTGATCCTCACAAATAACAGGCAAAAAAAAGGAAGTAAGCAAAGCTGTTCAGGATAGGTTCTCAGCAGCCATTAAAACAAAACTTAAGCACAGGAGAGTACAGATGTATTCCATGAAAATGGTTAAATGTCAGGACAATATGCATAAGAGGACACAGCTCACCACGCTTTATTTATCAAAAAGCTTAAGGTCAAGCCTCTGAGATCAGCTCTTGCTCTGGAGATGAAAAATTTGGCAATTGGCTCAGTCTACCAGACAGAAATATGAGATTAAATGGCTGGAAGATAAATTAAAAACAGTCAAAGAGAAGGTTCAATTTTGTAACAGTGCCAGCACAGGGGCAAACAGAAGATTTTTCAACACTAATCATCTTAAAGATGCGTTGGTTTATTTTTTTTATTCTCTAAGATCTGCACCAATACAAACAAAAATTAATTCATGAAGTCAGACTGGCTGACAACAATACTCCCTTCTGGCTGCATAATCTATTACCTAGCTGCTCACAGCCATCAGTCTTTGCATCTTACATAAACAAATATTTCATTTCATTTTTTAAACTGGGAGTTAGTTTTGGAAAAACTAACTTAGGCTAACTTTTTCCTTTAATAAAAAAAAAAAAAAGTTGTCTGTATTATAACTTAGCTTTTTTTTTTTCCCCTTGTATTTCTTTTGTTTCAACTTACAAAATTAAATGTAAGCTGCTATTACAAATGTAATACTTTCTATATTTATTTTTACTGCTAAAGTCATCTTTTCAGGCTTACATTTTTCATCAAAATATCACTATCATTTTTGACACGACTTATAAAATACCAGCGATACAAACCCTCATTGGCAATACAATTTCTTATTGTGATCCGACTTTTATTTTATCTAAATGAAAAATAAATTATTAAAAATTAAATAAAAGGGATATAGTAAGAATATTGCAGGCAGCATTAGCCCGATCATAACATTCTCAGAATTAATCCCATGCTATTCTTCCATGTCACTCCCACATATTATACTGCCTTATCATCTCCGTTCTTATATGCCACCATTAATATTTAACTATCAAATGTCTTTTACTGGAAGATGTTTAAAGATTAGAGGACAAGGAAATAACCATTCCTGGAGCTGCTACAGACTAAATGATATTCCAAATTGGAAAGCCCTTCTATCTAAACAGTAAATCTGCCCACCCCTTTGCTAGATGTGACATCTATTAACACTTGGGTTTGGGGAACACTTTGGGTTTTGATTCTCTGGAACAGCTCAATCCAGCACCCTGCAATAATATTTCAAGTGTGAGCTCTAAGTAGTGCTATCACTTCCACAAGTGAAACCTTAAACATGAATAAGGGGTTTGGATCTGAACTTAAGCCTGCTGTCCTCTCACATATCACAAGGTTTTGGCCATTTGTGAAAATCACGTTTATAGATTTTATCAAAATAGCAGTATCTTTAAACAAGGCTGTGATTAGGCACAGGATTAGCTTCTCTGTAAGCATGAAATGAACCAGTGCACCCAAAGTGAGGAGGATCGTGGCCTCATTTTCAGCTCTGCATTGTAATGTCTTAGTGATTCCATTTATCTAAAGTGCTATTTTTAACACAGATTTTTTTTTTTTATATTTTTATAAATTAATTTCATTTTTTCTGGCTAAACAACAAGCAAGGACATTCCTCCACTTTTGCAGAGGCTGCATTGCTTTTTTGGGAGGAGAGGGAAATTCTGCTGTCAGCCTGATTTACTGTTTGGTCTCTTTCCAATTCATATAAAACAAATAAATGCTAATGAACTCACCACCCTCACCATAAACACCCCTTCTGCTCAAACTGATGAAAGCATTTTCTGTTGTTTCATTCTCCTACTCACGATGTTGAAGTTGTGTCTTTTTGTGCCAGTCCTACAGTGCCAACACTGCAATGGTGACAGAAGTTAAATGGATGCCAGAGATGGAGCTTGTGATTCTTTTAAGCACATTGGAAGCTTCCAAAAGTGTTAAATCAATCAATAAAACCAACAGGGCCATAATCTAATTTCAGGTTTATTTCCTTCAGAAGGTCTGTATCTGAAATTACCATCCTGTCAAAAGTTGCTTTTAAAAATTTTTAGTGACTCATGAACACCCAGTTATTTTGGCATTTGGACCTGATGGCCTCTCTAAAACATCCACACAATCACTCAGCCAGCTCTTCTTCTGATAATTCCAAGCATAATTGATATTAGCTCCAATACTGCCAATGAAAAATCAGGTCAATGTTCTCATGGCAGTGCTTTGTACTGGCTGATCCCACAGAACATCGTGCCTTTAACCAATGAGGCAGGAGCAGGGGATACAAAATTCCTTAGGAAAAAAAAAGGAAAGTGAAGGAGAAAACACACAAAGTTCAAAGGGAATCCGTGGTAGTTGTGAGAATAGAGCTCTGGATTCAAATAATTAAATCCAAAACTCGCCAAAAAGACAGAGGAATGACCTTTTGGCACAGCTGACACTGAAGCAGTCACACGATATAAAACATATTCCAAAGAATAACAGAATATCCTGAGCTGGAAGGGATCCACAAGAATCACCAAAATCCAGCTCCTGGCCCTGCTCAGGACAACTCCAACAATTCCAGCAGGAACTCAGGAATGTTGTCCAAAGGCTTCCTGATCTCTCACGTTTGGTGCAGTGACTATTCCCCGGGAGCCTGTTCAGTGCCCAACCACGTCCTGGGAGAAGAACCTTTCCCTTATCCAGCCTAAACCTCCCCTGACACAGCTTCATGCCATTATTTGGGATATTTTATTGGCACTTGGCTCTTCCTTTTTTTAATCATGTTCTTTTTACACCACCGGGCACAAATCCTTGCACTTGGCCTAAAATTGGTAGCAAACGGTATTCCCTACAAGTTTTTAGAACCATCTGCTCCCCAGAATTTAAAAACACTTTTGCTTCCTATCTAGGCAATACCATAACAGATTCAAGCTGTAGAAATATAGTACTAAAAGGTTATCCTTTCATCTCCCAAATAAACATTTAAACCAATCAACATGACAGAAGGTGCACATTAGACAATGTTTCCATCACTGAGGAAAAGCTACTGAAGTAACGAGATCCAGATGTTAGACCAAAAAGAGATTTATCATCCTCAGAAACCCCCAAATTGTGTCTGATGTTTCATACAAAGATTGCCTAATTTGCTAATGTGCATTTTCTTGCAGTGAGAGGGAAAAAAGCACACCTGTCAAGAAACCTGTTTTGCACACACATTGGAATGACATCTGTAGCAGCTCAGCATCAGGGAAATCCAGACACCATTAAATTATTTTGAACGCGTCTTCCTTTGTACAAATTTCCCCGGAAATCTTCAAAGTGAACAGAATAAATATGCCTAATTTATTTACTCTTTTACAGCATCTAGGGGTAGATTGAGGAGAAAAAATTGCTGAGGAAGCTTTTTGAATAATACCTTCATAGACTGGTTTTTTACATGTCTTAAAGTTTAATCTCTGAAAGTTTTGAAAAATAAACTCATTTCTAGAGCCACAGGGCTGGACAGGCTGCTTCAGCAGTTAAGTTCAGTATCACTTATGGTCACCTACAACATAAAAGGAACAGCATCTTCAGAACTGCTCTGGTGAAATACCACTTTGTTATCATCATATAAACTCCTGCAATAGAAATCTAATTCTCTATTAAACCTGACAGCGGAATTAGGAGAATCTACTCTTGAGTTCTGTTTTCTCTGCCAAAATCTGTCTTATTTCAGGTGAACTTTTTCAGTGAAGTTTTGCAATTCAATGACTTCAGTTTTTCTTCTCTGTGGTGAAGGCACAGGAAGAGGTTGGCAGAGAAGCTGTGGCTGCCCCTGGATCCCTGGAAGTGTCCAGGGCCAGGCTGGATGGGGCTTGGAGCAGCCGGGGATGGTGGAAGATGTTCCTGTCCATGGCAGGGGTGGGATGAGATGACCTTTAAGGTCCCTTCCAACCCAAACCATTCTGGGTTTCTATGATTAAGGATTGTAGATAAGGAGAAAAAAAACAGTAGATGCAACAGTAAAAATACTAATTAAAAAAAATATATATGGAAAAACAGGGTCTTTTTCTTACCAAGTGACATTTTTACTTGTGAGTGATGGAGCTCTGAAACTTCCAGCACTTCCCTCTCACAGTGGCTGCACTATTGGCTTATTTTTCACTTTAATGTATGAGGGACTATTTCCACCAAGATTCTATCTGATAACTGCACCTGCTTTTGTGAAGATCTTCTCAGCAAGATTCATAGGGCCTTTCTCTCAGGGACATCTGAACAGGTCTGGCTTTTTTTCATTCAATACACAAGTTTGGAATAAGACACTTCTGAAGAAGAAAGTTGATCTAATGGCAGAGTTAAGCACATCTTTTAATTGTCACAAGGTATATGATTTGTCATCTAATACTTCCCTTCTCATAAAACTGCTGAGATGTTAAACTTTAAAATGCAATGCAGGTATTACACAAGTGAATTATTTTACTTATTTTCCATATATTACAGCTGAATAGCAGTTCACTGTAGTTACGGTTGAAAATTGCTTACTATTTAATATAGGGCTATTCCAAACTCTCCACCTGCTGACTCAAATGCTTTAGAATTATTATGCTTCAAGGTGGTGGCCAAAATATTGGGCAATTTGTGTTCTTAAGACACAGCTCCCTTCTCCAATGAGTTTGTATCATTTTTTTCTTATCTTTTTTTCACAAATTCAGAACTGAAGTGATGGCAAATGACATTTTTCTTATAAGGGAAGAAATGCTATAAGATAGGTGAGGTGAAAATTTATAATCTAGGTGTGACAAAATGAAGCACAAAGTAAAATAATATATCTTAAAGTTAACCTAGAAATGGTTCAACTGAGGTTTACAACTTTTCCTAGTGGCAGAGGAGGTCCTGATGAGGTATCCTGGATGACAGGATATTGCAATCTGTCTACATCAGTTTTCTGGGAATATTGCACACATAACTTAGTCTGAATCCAAAAATGCTTTGTCTGAAACTGAAATTTTGACTCAGATGTATCATTTTAAACACCTGAATTCCCTCAGAGCTATTGCAGTGTACATTAATTAGTCATAGAGAAGATAAGGAGAAGCAGTCACATGCTTTCCATGACTGAACCAAGTCCAACTAAGAGAAAGAAAAACCAAATCCCTCGGTCAGGGATAGACAACCAATTTTTATATTTCTTAATGATGCTATAGTGGATTACAGCTGATAAATAGTTTTTATAATACCACAAACCAACTCTGCTTTGTTGGCTCATGAGTCTGCCTTCAAAAACTGCTCACAAATATGGTGTGAAAGAGTACTGCAACTAAATCTCATAATGCACCTAGAAAATAAGCAATAACAATTTGGTGCTTTTAGTGAATGTGTTGTATTCTGTAGAGTTCAGTTAATTAAAAAACAACAATGACAAAAAACCACCACCACCATAACCCCTAAATCATGTTCTGATCTCTAAAATTTCTGAACAGTTATTCTTAGCTGACCTTACTCTGAGTAGGATGCTGGACTGGAGATTTCTTTCAACCTGATGATTTTATGATTTAATTAATCTCAGGAGAAAATGCTTTCTCCTAAGACACTATATAATATTAAATTTCTAGGAGTGAACAGAGAAAAAGAATAAAACACTAATGGCAAGTTCCTGGGGAATGAAGTGACAGAAAGGGATAGAATGAACAGAGCATCATGCATTAGGGCTGCAGCAACATCATAACCATTAAGCTGAGAAATGTCCATTTACAGGTTCCCCAGCCCTGCTATAGAACCACAACTCTGTAATTTACCCACCCTGTGAAAGAGGATGGTAATTTCTAAAGGTGTTTAAAATAAACTGATAGCATTTATGATAAACCACTATGATGACTTAGAATGATATTTTAGAATGATTTATCATAATCTAGGACTACTTAGGTGTTTTCATGTTTATATTGAGTTCAAACAGTGAAAAGTTGTCTTGGTGTCTCTACAGACACTCTATTGGCTAAATAAACTTAACAGCAATTCTCTTAAATTATTAATTTGAGTTTAATCTTTCATTACTTTGGAGAACAAACCAGAAATAGAAGGCTTCAGCTTACAAGGGGCCTCTAAATGATACACTACATGAATTAACGCCAGTGGCAATAAAGCCTTTTCCTCCACCACGAGCACCTTGAGAGGACAAAGAATCAGCAACTCATCTCATCAGAGAAATGGGAATAAGGCTAAAGAGCGTTGAATTAAAACAAGTATGGTAATTGAAAGCTCAGACCAGGTATTACCAGCTTTGAGAAAGGCATATTTGGAAAAGAGATGTCAAAGTACAGGTGCATCCAAACTCTGTTGATACTGGAAAACTCCAGATGAAGTTCCTCTCACCCAGGAATGCAGCACATTCGCCACAGAAATGCTTTTCATCTGCTGGCTGACTGCAGGGAAGTTCCCTGACACTTCAAACCCATAACTGTGAGTCAGCAGCACCCATCCCCGTGTTTGTGGTAAAATCTCACCCCAGCTCAAAGAATTCAAAAATGTCTCGTGCCTGATGAGTTCTACACCAATGCAATCTTCAAACTTCGTGTGTGTAGGTGAGAACAGGAGCTCTAGAAACTCCATGATGTTGGTCAGATATTCTGCTGAACATGCTCAGGTGTGAAACCAGTTCTGAGATGTGAGATGAAACTAATAAATACAGAGGCTGCCTCTCTGAAAGGGAAAGTCAGGACTGTTCTACTTTTGCTTAGTCTTTCAATATGATTTACATCTAAGAGTATCTATTAAAAACCCTGTTGCTTTTCTCTTTGATCTAAAGGTGTCAAAGAAGCATAAGTTCTAACACAAGGCTTATTACTTCAAAAATCTGAATTTCCTTTGAATGCAAAATCAGATAGACTGACATCTTTTTTTAATGTGTGACAAAAATGCTGTATATTAGGAATTAAAGAGATCAAGACAATTGACAGTAAGACTACAAAGGACTGGTAAATCAATAGAATGAATGAAAGGTGTGAAAAGGAAAAAAAAAAATCCACTTTTCTGTTTAAACTAATGTGGCAGGCAATACAGCAGGGAACAATAGAATAAGCTGAAACACAATAAAAAAGTGACTGCACTGTTAAAGAATGGAAACTTTTCTGGGTATCAATTAATGGACAAGGATCATTATCCAAAACCAAATCACAGATTTGATGTTACTTAGAGGAGCCTAGAAAACAAAGGAAACCTGATCATATCCAAAGATCAGCAGAGTGAGTTCATGCAGGCCCAGGTTACAGTGCTGAGTGAAGGTTTGCTGGTGAAAACTGAAGGAAGAATGGAGCACAAGCACACAGACATCACTGCCACTTAACAATGACAGTGGAGAGGACACAGTCACGAGCAGTAAGAGCTTATAAGGGTTGGTTATTAAAGTAATGCTCATTAGACTAAATTTTAAACAAAAGGCTTCAACTAGAGCTCATAAAATACCATCAAAAGAAGTTCAACATTCTCCCCTGACATCCTTTAATGTCCAACAGGTTTTTTCTAAAGTTCCTTAAAAAACTCAAAAGTTTAAATTCCATTAAGAGTCCCTGGAGAGTCAAAAGATTATTTCTAGCCCACCCAAATTAGTGCAAGTTTGTCACCAATGGCACCCAGAAACAAAAAGCAAAGGTGACACTTATGCTCTACATGGTGCCTTGCATATACATCCTTCCACGGGATCCTTCCACAGGGTTCAGTACACTCAATTTTAATATTGAGGTGTTCACAGTGCTCCTGTCACTGAGCAGAGTAAATCAGGCTTGTTTTCAGTTAAAAAAAAACAAAAAAACCCCACCAAACAACAAAACAAAACTCAGGAATTCACCTTCCTAAACTGGAACCAATGTGATTTGGAGGCCATAGAGGGAAGACAAGTAGAAATGCAAATATTTTTTATCATTCTCATACTTTTCTTATATATTTTTGCAACTAGTAAGATGAATCCAGTTGAAAATGTGTCTCCCTTTCGTTGGGTTGCTTGACACACGTGACAGATATGTCTGGGTTCTGCTCATCCTTCCTCCACTCCCTCGACACACACCCTGCCTGTCCTCCACTGCTGATCAGTCATTTCGAATGTGACCTAAAATTGAACATTCTTTGGAAAAAAGCTTCCCCTAAAGCACACTCACGTACGTATAAGGAAGATACTTTTTTCTTTCATTACACCAAGGCCTGGATAGTTCACCTACAAACTAATAACCATTCTTTCCCATGGCAAAATAAATAAACCTGGAGATTCCAGGCAGAACATTCCCAGAATAATTGAACATTTTTTTCCCTTTTGAACATTTGTCAACAAGCAGGATTATTGCACAAAATAAGTTTCCTTGACAGAATGATTTCAGCTTTTGAGAAAATGTATTCTGTCAACAAGACAGAGTAAGGACTTGACAAAATAATATGTCTGAACTACTGAAGTGTTTTGAGTTTTCTTCTCGAGCATAACAATGAGAGGTTGTGTGTGTGTGTCTGCACAAAGTCAAAAAGAACTCTTTTGACATTATATGCATGTTTTCTCCTTGGGTGTCAAAGTCAAAGACAAGGTCTGACAACCTTTCTAATATCTTCATATAATGAGCTGAGGCCAGAAACCAGCAGCGTTCACAGGCACTGACCTCGGGACCCTTAAAGTCCTCTCCAAGCCAAATAATTAGCAAAGTATTAAACAGCAAAGCCAAAGGACAGCACTGCCACAGGATATAAATAAATAATTCCAAACAAAGCAGAGATACCTGAACATTGCTCAGGGAGTATCTTTAGGCTGAGAAATGAAGAGTTAAGCCCTTGTCCTAAGAATTATCTGGAGGCAGTAGCACTCTTCCCTTACCCTTTTCCATGGTCTCTCTCCTGCAGAGCAGTTGGTGAGCTCCCACAGCAGCCAGGAGATTTCTACTAAAGCTGAATCCCATTTTATGAAAATCTTTGCTGGAATATCAATGGGGACAGAGGGAGAAAGGAGAAGGCTCCAGCGTAGGGATTCCAGTCCCACTGGTTTTTAATGAATTCAGCCTTTCAGTAAGGGAATTCTGGCAATAGAAACATGCAGCACACATTTCTGAACCAAAGCTGAGATTTAAATACGTCATTGCTGTCCTCACTATCAGACCAATGGTGTGTGCCAATAATTTACAGATACAGACATAAAAGTGCTCTGATAGAGTCAGCACTGGAGAGAAGCTAATAAAGAGGTGGGGAAAAAAGGAAGACCATTATTTACAGCGTGTTTTGCCTGCACTGGAATGCAGTCAGTATCAACATTTTTCACTGGGATTTGTGCTGCTGGATATACTGTATATCCTTGTGAGTTCCAGTGAGGGGAGGGAAAGAATAAACAAATAAAATCAAAATGCAGGCAGTGCATCTATCAGCTGAACACAGAATATTCTGTTTTCCTACTATTTTTACAAGCAACATTCCAGGAAATTATCTTTCATGATTTATTACCCAAAATAATTTTAATACATAATGGGGAATTTCACATTTATTTGTGGTGCTACAGTGACCAACAACATATATTAGGAGTCTCTCTAGACTATAAGTTATTTGTCAAAGGTTATTGATTTCTCTACTTCTGCCTTTGTTTTGATGTTAAATATTAATTTTCCATTGGCCACCTGCAAACCTGGCTTTAGATTTTTTTAAGGTCTGACTGTTTTTTTGGCAATTTCTGGACTTACTAATGAAACAGTCAAAAGCAAAATGAAATAGACCTTTCCAAAGATATTCTGGCTATGGCACAAGGGCCAGTTATGGAGTCCTCAGTGGATTTTTCCTGTCTTTTGTTCAGCTGAAGTAACTGGATCAAATAATAAAATGATGACAGGAATATGTGGCATCAAAATCCAGGTATGACACATTTTACCCCTGAGGGACAAAGTCTTGATATTAATTTCTGCTTTCAACAATCTTATCAGAACCTTCTGCTTGGCAATGTAAGCACTGGGACATCATTTTCAAAGGCAGGCACTGGGCATAATTGACATGACTTGAACAGTTGACTAAAATGAAATTATAAATCTGTCTTTTTGGAGAAAATCTGTGATAGACTTAAGAATTCTCCAATGCAGCTGTTGTTCAAAAAATGTTGATAGGAGTAAAACAAGGCTCAACAATATCATCATAGTGGGAAATCAATTAAGAGGTGTCAGGCTCTGTTTTTACAATTGTGTTTATGACCCACTGGAGTAAATTCAATATGTGCAATTTGAATGCTGGCTCTGTGAAGCACTGGTGCCTGTGTAGTAACCGCGATTGTGGAGCAAATAAAGAACTCATGTATTCCATATAATAAATCAATTTGCTTTTTCTTGTTTTCTCTCTTCCTTACAGGGTGACAAGTAAGAGTTGTGTGTGTCCCCATGTCTGGTTTTTGGTGTAATTCTACAGAATCTCTGCTCATGGGGTTCTTCTTTTGCTCTGCTTTGTGTTTTCCTTTTTCTGCTGGGGTAATTGGACCAAAACCAATGCTAAACCCAGAATGTTCCACCAGAGCTCACAGAGGTAAAACGTCAATGGTCATTATGTCATACAAATAAAATGGAAACAATTGCCTGGAATGACTCCTTTTACGCTGGACTTTCTTGTAAAAAAATGTTGTAGTTGGGGTTGCTTTGATGGCAAAATGTTCAATAACAACTTAAATATTTGTTGAAAGGTTAATAAAGCTTTATGTCTCATGTTTCTGTGCTCCCATATGGCACACTGAAAATTCTGCTCATACATCTGGAGGGACATAAGTCAAACATCTCCAGCACCCACATTTCAACACAAATTAAATGTGAGCAAAGTTACATTGTCAGCACTCAATGACTAAAATGGTCAGAATGCAAAAAACCCACGGTCAAATAATATAGGTAAAGAAATCAGGGAGGGAAAACTTCAACAGTTCACCAATTTGTTTTTTCAGACACTCAAAAGCCTCATGGAACTGAGCAGAACAAAAAAGACAGGAGAGTGTGGGGGTGGTGTGAAGCCCCTGACAAATTGGAAACCAGAAAAAAACAGGTCTTTATAGAAGACAACAATTGTGTTCCAATTTCAGCTCCATAGTTCAAGAGAGACCTTCCAGGCTCAACTCTTAAAAACAAATTCAATTCAGCTTTTCAACGTGACAGAAAATATCACTCCCAGCTAAACTGGAGGTGCTACAAGTGCTTCAAAACCAGAGTGTGCACGTGTATGTGTAAATATAAATTTATATAAATATATATATATATATATACACACACCAACATGCAGAAAAATTAAGTGTATGTATGGGATATAAGTTTGAGTGTGTGTGTGTATATATATATATATACACAGTCCCTTAAAGCAAGCTTATATTTGTATCCTTGCCATGGGTTGGAACTGGATGATTTTAAGATCCTTTCTAACCCAAACCATTCTATGATTCAATGATCTTTGAAGGAACATGTAGAGACAGATAAACCTATATGCAGAAAGGCCCTTTTTATTACTTTATAATTCTTCCTGAAGTTCAGCATTCACTTCCTTAAAGGAAAAAGACCCAATGAATTGCAAATTCAGTAAAAGCACATTATATGCTGTTCTTGCATACAGGATGTGACATCTGAACAAAAATAATAAGAAATTTAGGGATGTTTATAACTTTTTATGTAAATATTTTGAAGCAGGTTAAAATTGTATAGAGACAAAAGCCATCACAGATCACTCAACCCCTCTGCCAATGTTTCTTTGCTGTTTTTGTTTGTAAAATTCCCTTGAGCTCCCGTAAGTGGCACTTTGGCAGTCTGTGTTCTTAAAGCCCCAGGTTCCTAGAATTTAAGATCAAAAGATCTTTTAAAGACAGCAGGTGCTAGAAGCTTTTAATATAAAAGATAATGGAGACATTAAAAAATACCCACACCAAAAACCCAGCTGCTTTTCACCCTTTCCAGCTCTGTATCTCCAGAGCCCCTTGAGCAGGTTAATCTTTGACACAGCCTCGAGCTACTTTTATTGTAAGAAGTTAAGCAAAAAGCAATGTACAACCTGCCTCACACCAGCCTGGGATGTAGAGTAGTTTGAACTACAGCAAACCACGGCGCACATTTGGATTTCTATTAAAAATAAATAAGGTCTCCTCAACACTTTTCTCCTTAAGAGGGAACAACAGAGGACACAGATACAAAAGTGAATATTAATCTCCCATTTTAGCTTT
The DNA here is from genome assembly GCA_013397055.1 of Pachycephala philippinensis. NCBI lineage: Eukaryota > Metazoa > Chordata > Aves > Passeriformes > Pachycephala > Pachycephala philippinensis. Next base: position 21,160 of record VWZT01016362.1, on the reverse strand, counting down.
GTACTAAGGATATGCCACAGAGCAAAGGGAAATAACGAGAGCTGGAGCAATCAGATGAGTTTAAAGTGGCACGCGGGTGGCTTCTTATCACTCTGGATAAAGGATCCCCCTCCCTGGATCCGACTGGGGTGTGATCCTCCCGAGGAGTCTGACACTGCCAAGGATTGCACATCCAGCCACTTGTGTCTCACAGAGGAAAAAATGCGATGAAAAGTCCATTCTGACTACCTTGACACTCCTGGCCATGCGTTCCACAGCCTCAGCACAGAGCGTGGCACGTCTGAGCCTCCTTCTATTTGTTTTCAATTTATTTCCTTTTGTACTCATGGCACATCTTTGTTTTCAAACGACAGGACAAAATTTCTGCCCCAGCACGGCGGCCATTAAAGAAAACAAAAACCAAAACTAAAACGCAGATCAAAACTGAACAAAACCTCACACTGAGTATTATCAATTGAACAAAAAACCCCAATCAAAACAAAACAAACAAAAAAACCCCCAAAAAACAACAACAAAAAAACCCCAAAAAACCCCCAAAACAAAACAAAACAAAAAACCCAAAAAAAAACCCCCGCAAACAAGCAAAACCCAGAAATTTCTTTGAAAACCCAGAAAATGATTGGAAATCTGATGCCACAAAACCAAAATACTTTAACAGTTATCTAGGAAAGTCTTAAACCTTCCAGATGGATTGAATTTTTTTAGACAAAACTTCTCTTTGTACCATCACCCTGCAAGGTAAGCAAACCCATATATTAGTAAATAAATAAGTCAAATTTCTCCAATATGTACAGCAAAATTTCTTTGAAAGCAGCTTTCCTGTACCTTTTATTTCAGTCTGATATTTTTTGGTCTCTATTACATCTCTCTGCTGCACAGAGAGATAACACCTTGTGAGAATGAGACGATCCAAAGGAGCATTTTTCATTACCTGTAAGAAATAAAGCAACAAACAGAACAACAAACAATAAAAATGCTCTCCAATAAAACTGTTTCTCTGAGGTGTTACCAACATGCAACTCAAAGCAGAGGAAAATAGGACATTCATTCAAAAAAGGAGAACAGCTACGTGTCCTGGATTATACGAAATCTCCAACTTTATGTTCCCAAAAATCTCTACATATAGCAGACATAAATCCTGTCCTTTTATTCCAAGGAGGGGAACGCTTGCATGTAAAGATCCTCTCCACAGCATCAGCATCCCATCCAAAGGTTCCTGTCACCATATTAGAAATACCTCTTCCTCAAAAGCAATTTTTTTTTTTTCTTCCAGAAGCTGGGAAAACACCCGAAATATGAAACAGCACTAAAATCCTCTGAACTTCATAAAAAAAAAAAATATTGTTTTAGAAAACCTGCAGAATATGAAGAAAATATATTTTATTTCAGTCCTTCTGCTTGACAGCTTTCCTGAGCTGGCCATCTGCATCAGCTCTGAGTGCCTGCCAGCTGACAAGTTCCATTTGTTGAGCAGATAATTGTAGCTGTTTTATTTTCCCAGTAACACACTATCACAAAACACGAGAGCGTTCAGCTTACTTTAGATATGTTCTTCAATATACAGAGGGCAGTGAATAATAGTGAAAACTGTTTTGGCTGACAAGCAAAGCATGAACGTGTCACATCAAATAGTTTGTCTTGCTCAGTGCTCCTTCAGAACAGATAACATTTGGCTTTCATATTTCACAAGAAAGACTTGCAAAGACAGCTACGAATGGGTTGCATTTCAGGTGCAACTTATTAAAAAGTTTTCTTCAGGGGTTTTAAACTTTATTTCGTAAGTCTTTAAATCTGCAATAAAATGCATAAATGTTATAAACCACAATTTTTAGAAAAGAGCAGCAGTTTGAATATTGAAGGCATTCATCATAAGCAGGTTGTGGTTTTTTGGTCATAAATATTTTGCCTTTATAAATACAGCAGTACTTTAAATGGGATATTTCAATATCAATATCCCTGGAAATTCAGTTTTAATCACCTTGTATTGATGTTATAGAATCACAGAATGCCTTGGGTTGGAAGGGACCTTAAAGCCCATCTAATTCCACCCCCTGCCATGGGCAGGGACACATTTCACTGTCCCAGGCTGCTCCAAGCTCTGTCCAACCTGGCCTTGGACACTTCCAGGGATCCAGGGGCAGCCACAGCTTATTTTGCCTTCCAGAAGATTTGAGTTTTGCCACACAGCCTGTGAGGAGTGTAACTGCACATTCCCAGCCTGGATTTTGCTGACACAAGCAGGCAGCTGGTGAGTTTTGTGTCCCCAGAGCTCAGAACTGAGGAGACTTCCAGGGCCTGATCCCATGGGGGGCAATCCTTGCAGGAAGCAGTGCCTGACCTGAGCTGGCTCTGATACCCCAGATCACAGCCCAAAACTTCTCCTGTCCCGTGACCACCATAAAGAACAGAGCCCAAAGTCACAGACTAAATGAACCCAATTATTATTTTGTGGACATTTAACAGCTATTTCACAGAGCTGAGGTCCAGAAGTCTCCTGAGGGCTGTGCCACAGTCACTAAGCCAGGCTTACAACTGACATTTCCCTTGCCCTTTCCTAGGCATTGCAGTGCCCTTGTCTGTGCCTTATTGTTATTTGTACAAGCCCTGAGAAAGCATTTTACACAGCTGCATTATCCCCAAAATGGTACCTTTTTCCATAGGACTGTTTTTTAAATATTTTTTTCCTGAGCCCTCTTATCACACAATGGCATAAAAGTCAGAGCAGCACAGGGAAGAACACTGGGTTGGGAGCAGATGGGAGAAACGGACCCTGAAAACTAGATTTAGTTTGTATTTTCGTTTAGAACAAAAAGCTGATAAAAATGATTTCACATCAGACCCTGAAGTGAAAACTAATTTTTTTTTTAAATATTTTGAAACTTATAGTAGAAGGATTTAAGTTGGAACAGAAAACTCTGTATTTGCAGAGCACTGGAAAAAAAAAAAAGTCAATCTATTTGCTTCTGGTATTGCTTGAGGACCATGATAGAAATGCTCCAGTTTCAGGGCAGGAACAGTGCAGATTCTATTATTTCAAGGTCATTCAACTGCACAATCACAGTTTTGTTCATCAGAATGGGAATACAATCAATACTGCACATGAAAAAGTTTCACTGCTGCACAGAATGGATTTGAAGACTGTCCTCGATTTGGGCAGCTCATCCCCATGGTCACTGCCACTGCTGGACAAAGCAATTCTTCCTCCTTCAGCTTTGGCTACGTGTGCTGTGTAATCAACACTGGCAGGGAGGCCCAGGGGCACATTCGGGGGGTTTAAATGCTAGAACAAAAAGGAATCTTTAAAGAATAAATCTGCAAATGTGCCGGAGCATTAGAAATTACAACGGCTTGTCACTTGAAATGTGGAAATCAATAATTATTCAATAACAACTCCATACTCCTGGGGATGCGAGTCCTGACCAGAATGCTGTATCTCACAATGTCCTATCAAAGAGAGAACAAAGACCTGAGCTGAGGGCTCTTAACGTGCAGTGAGGAGTAGGAGGAACTAAAAGAATCAGAAAGAATGCTGCACATAAATGTTTAGGACAAGGAAGCAAAAGAACACCCAGTTTTGGATAAAGTACAGCTCACAAATTTTAAAAAACTTTAAAGCTACAAGGCTGCCACATGAGCAAAGATGATTTTTGAAGCAGCCCCCTGCAAACATTTGCTTTACCAGAGTAAATCTCCTTTCCACCAGTTCTGTTCCAGTCCCACCTGGAGGATCAGTGTGTGACTCGCTGCTGCCTGACGCCCATTCTGCACCAGGGTAATTTAATTTGCTAAAATGATGTGACAACGCCATTAAACCAGAAATAAGGTTCATTATGGATAAGCATCTAGGCTTACGACTCCACCCCCTTCCTAAAATCAATGCACAAATTCATCCACATCCTTCTGTCAAATACTGTTCCACTCAAACTCAGAATTCAGTTTAAAAAATACCTTTTAAGTCTGTATTTTCTTGTTTTTTCTTTGTTAATCAATCATTTACACCCCAGTGCTATGCCTTTATTATCCTATTATTTCATCTCCGTTGATTAGCAAAGAAAAGTTCCACTTTGGCTGCAAAGAATAATTGTTGGCATTTATTTTGCAAAACTTTTAATTTATAATTTTAATTTTATTTGTATTAAAATTAAACCTATCATGAGTTAGCACGTCAAATTCCACATAATACCAGTTTAACACTTGAATCCTGAAGTGATTAAAATACAGGTACGTGCAGCAGTAGGTAAAGAGGTTTTTCCACCTTCATATTGGATATTTCATGGGCCTTCTGTAAAAGTCTAAATAGAGCTGCATTTACTAATATAACTTTTAAAACATCTGGTTGAGTAAAAAGTACCATATTATGGAACACATATGATAAAAGAAACCTTATTTTTATTACTTTTTTTTTACTTTTTATTTACTTATTGTAACTTTTTTTGTCTCTAAAGGCAGAAATAAATAAAGCAATGGCATGGATTTTTGTGATACTTGGAACAAGAAACAAAAGGAATAAAAGGCTTCCTTTAAGGGCAACAAATACAGAGTTAAGGCCATTTTAGTTCTCTTTCCCTGTGTCTCTCCTCCCACTGCAAAGTGGATTACACTCCTAAGAAATTAAAGCTAATTAAGCCAGAGAATTTCACAAGTTGGCAAAATAAGAAAGAAGAATCTGAATTCTTGAAAGTAACAAGTGAAAGTATTGAAATGTATCAGAGAAAAACCCCCAAATATTTATTCAAACTTTGCTTGACTTTCCTCCTCTAACCTGCTTCCTTTTGGCTGTTAAAGCTGGGGATCACTGCAGATCTAAACGAGGATTTCTATTTTCTTACTGAGAGAGAAAATAGATATTTCTGTCAGGCCAATAATACCTTTTATTTTTAACCCATTTTTTCATAGGTAAACAGCATCAACTTTGGGGGAAATGGAGATTCTGGAGTATCAATGGGATTTTTAAGAACCATATCTTTAAATTTAAGAGGATAAATGTTATTTCTAATGAGTCAACACCTTGACTAAAGACCACTGTGATGCAGAAAGGGAACAAAAACAGAGACGCTGAAAACCTACAGGGAACTGAGAATTTACCTGGAACTTCTGCGGACCAAAAATTGTTTCCCTGAGGAAGGAAAACATGCAAAGCTATTTAATTTTTAATCTTATTTTTTAATATTTAAAATCAAGCTGTCTCAGCTCCTTCTAACAAGAAGAGGCCTAATACAACCTAAGAATATATTAGCTTAAGACAACAAACTTTGCTAGTAAATGCTTGGCTCATTACTAGTCTATATTTAGTCTCTTTACATACAAAAATTCAAGTATGAAGATGACCTTTCCAAGTCGCTTTAATTGCAGAGATATATACAAAATTACAGCCAGGGTTTTGCAAATGACTGTGTAATTTAATTAATAAAGAGTAGCATTTACTGCTAAAAAAAAAAAAAAAAAAAAAAAAAAAAAAAACAAAAAAANAGAGAAAGAGAAAGAGAAAGAGAAAGAGAAAGAGAAAGAGAAAGAGAAAGAGAAAGAGAAAGAGAAAGAGAAAGAGAAAGAGAAAGAGAAAGAGAAAGAGAAAGAGAAAGAGAAAGAGAAAGAGAAAGAGAAAGAGAAAGAGAAAGAGAAAGAGAAAGAGAAAGAGAAAGAGAAAGAGAAAGAGAAAGAGAAAGAGAAAGAGAAAGAGAAAGAGAAAGAGAAAGAGAAAGAGAAAGAGAAAGAGAAAGAGAAAGAGAAAGAGAAAGAGAAAGAGAAAGAGAAAGAGAAAGAAAGAGAGAGAAAGAGAGAGAAAGAGAGAGAAAGAGAGCAGGGGTGTGTGGAGAGAGAGGGGCAGCAGTTTGTGCAACTCCTCCCATTTCAGCCAACACAAGAAATTCAGCTCACATTCAAAATACAAGTACCAGAAGAAGTGCAAAACTTTAGAAACTGATTAATTAAGAGCAGTTAAGAAAATTCTGGAAGCAGCGGCTCCATCCTTGGAAGGGTACAAGNGGAAGGGTTCAAGGCCGGCTGGGGTTGGCTGGGGTCCTGAGTAACCTGGGATAGTGAATGGCATCCTTGCTCATGGATAAACCTTAAGGTCCCTTCCAGCCCAACCCATTCCATGATTCTGTGGTTCTGTGATTTGGACAGCCATAAAAGAAATGAATCTAATAGTACATACCCCTAAAGAAGTCACACAATTACCATAATTACTATTCAGAAGCGGCTTTTCTAAATTTCAATAAAAGTTCACTTTCTTCTTTGAGTGTCAGCTGGGAAATACATTCAAATTTTCTTAGCATTTATTTGCAGCTTGAATGGTTGAAAATATGAATATTTGTTTTAGAGATGATGCATATTAATAGTTCTTTAACTTAAACCAACAAACACTGGAATTGTGGCCTTCCAGCACCTGAAGGGAGCCTACAAGGGAGATGGAGAGAGACTGTTTACAAGGACACAGAGAAAGATGACAAGGGAATGGCTTCAAACTGAGAGTAGATTTTGATAAAATATCAGGGAGAAATTATTTCCTGTGAGGGTGGGGAGGCCCTGGCACAGGGTGCCCAGAGAAGCTGTGGCTGCCCCTGGATCCCTGGAAGTGTCCAAGGCCAGGCTGGATGGGGCTTGGAGCAGCCTGGGACAGCGGAAGCTGTCCCTGCCCATGGCAGGGGTGCCACTGGGTGACCCTTAAGGTCTCTTCCAACCATTTTATGATTCTTTGACTCATAGCTCAGTTTTGATTTAAAACAATACCAGAAATAATCACCAGGACAAAGAATGTGAGCAGTGTGACTAAAACCGTAACAGAAAAATCTTGTGTTGCAGTTTAAAGGAACCTCAGAATAGTCATACTTACTTAGGCTCACATGCTAAAATCTCTGTGTATCTGGAAAAAGTTTTTTGCAGGGCCAGTGTCAAGCAAAAACACAGGAAAAAGACCAAAAATCCCTGTTTTCACCATATGAATTGTGAATGGAGCCTGTGAGTTACAGATGTTGTGCTTTCACAGGTCAGTGTCAAATCTGTGGTGTTGGAAGCACCCACGGCTCCCCTAACCAACAGCACCACAGTAACACTATAAACTGAATTTTGCCTTTTTAATATTCCCTCAGCCTCCCCTCAGAGTGTATCCCCTGTCACAGAGAATCCTGCCGTGTTCCAGCTTTGCACTCTCCCACGTTCCCAGGAACAGCAGCAGGTACGAACAGGGTCACTTTGTGTTCTCGGATCTGTCACACCTTTCAGCAGAAAGCTGGCAAACATTTTCCCTCAGACCTTCCTTAGGGGCTTGAACACACGCCAGGCTCTGGTGTTTAAAGCTCCCTGCAGGGTTTTGCTCACCCTGTGGGTGAATTGAGTCTGTTGGACACATCAAATATATAAGGAAGTCATCACCTGCATGAAGAGCAAGTCACAGCACAGCCACTGAAAAATAACATTTTTGAGAATCTGCCTTGTTAATTCTAATTCGCTTTGCATATTATGTATCTGTCTAATTAATTCTATTTTTCTCTGCCAACATGCACCAGTTTTGTGCCTTCTGTCTTTGGTGGCTAAACATGGATTTGCCATCCCTCACTTGCCTATAGATACTCCAGACACGGAAATAAAATACTTCCAGTGACAGAGTTGAGATGTGAAAACCAAAGCATTTCATACACATTGATTTTGTTGACATTTAAATATGTTCCTATTTGAATTTTTTATTCCTCTACTATTTTGAGATCGTTTTCCCAAATGCTTCCTTAGAAATTTATGAGAAAAAAATTCAGTTAATGATTTCAAAATAGAAATGAGAAATGGTTTATAGCAGATTTAGGGAGTGAAAAAATTTTAATGCTTTTTGAAATAAAACATTTTCCTTACAATTGCTGGAGTGTTAATATGTTATTTTTATGTAATAAATTCTAAATTTCTGTATAAATTATCATTGTCTTTATAAAAACAAAGCTAAACTGTTTTTGTCTATCTCTGTTTTGGAATCAAACATCTTGGTGCACTGCTGTCAGTAATAAATAGTCACTGGCTTAGTCTAAACATATGGTGAATTCAGTACAACAGAAAAAAGGCAGAATTGGGAAAACAAGTGATTATTCCAACAACAGGGGAAAAGTGCTGTTCTTCTGATTCTTTGTGATCCAAGTAAGACCTTTTCATTTCTTCCCATTTAATTAAAACCTTCATAATAACTGTTCATTTTGAATTTCAAAGGAATTCCAACAAATTCAGAAACAAACAAGGAAATAAATCTTTCATTTGCTCTCTCCATTTGTGTTATTCTTGTACCATTCACCATCAGAAATAGAAAAAAGCAGTGGCACTGATCCAGTCTGGGGTTTTTTGAGGACCAGAATAAGACAATTCACGTGGGATTTGATGGTATTCCTCATTTGTCACTGAAATATTATTGTGAACTATCACATTTTCATTTTTGTTTCTTTTTTTAAGGTAAATAATAACAGACATTGCTGAAATCCTGTGAAATCAAACTCAGTCTACTGTACCACAAATAAAAATGGCAGTCTTTAGGAAATCATATTTTAGAAGAAACAGAATGGAATAAATTTTTAGTCACTGATTTTTGCTTTTTGTGAATATTGATATAATTTTGGCAGCATAACTTTTAAGCAGCTTTGTAAACTTTACACTGTTTTATTTCACTTTACTAATAAATCCTTGTTAAGTGACCAATGAAAAACTCAACAGTCAACACTAATCATTACCAAAGTGTGAAAATGAATCCTTACAGTTTCAAGTATTTCTAGGCAGGACTTCTGACTAAACAATGATTTTTTTCTGCTGAAAGATGATGATACAGTCATGTGTGTGAAATCTCCAACAGCCAAGACAAATGCAGGTGAGCAACACCAGAAAAATGGCCCCAAAGGTTTGAATTTCCTACTCCCCCCACTAAAAAAAATAGAAAAAAAACTAAGGTGAACACCGTACTATTAGAAATAAGATATGAGAAAGTGGCTTTTCCACCCCTGGGGAATGTGTGTTCATATTCAGAGCCTTAAACATGGAAAATGTCCATTCATATTAACAAAATTCCTGCAAAATTCTTCCTCTAGGTGCAGCAGGATGGAGATCAGCTGGGCAGAGAACGTGGGATCTGTGCTGGGTTTGTGTCTCAGGCTGCACTTTGTCACTGATTGTGGAGACAAAGGAGGGGTTGGGACATGGAGNCCCTGCGTTCAGAGCAGCTGACAAATTCACCACATGGAAAAAACTCATTACAGGATTCGAACCGAAAGAAACACTTAATCTGATTCAACTCTGCACAGAAAAAGCCAAATTAGGACTTCATTTAAAATTAAGATCAGTATTTGTAAAATATATTCCTTCTTCTCTTTTTGTGAACTCCTAACAGCTGTTTCTTCTGTATTATTCTGTCAGTAAGCTCTGTGAGATACAAGTAAATTGCCCAAAATCACAAACAGTGAGGGCTGGGCTGAAGAGAATTTTCAATCCTTCAGTATTCTTCTCCATTTAACATATTTCCTCCTACTAGAGATGGCTTTTAAGCATATTGAAACCTAACTTAAAATAAACCCAGACACAAGTAATAGAGAGTAAATCAGAGATTAAAAACCTTGGGATGTTTCCAAATGCTTGCCCTCAATCAAACAGAACAGAGCTTGAAACAAGAGCTGGTCAGCACTATTCTGACAAATTGTTTTATTGAAAAATGCTGTCTCAATGAAAAGGCAAAACTGCCCTTGCAACATCTTCATCCTTCAAATGCCCACTATTATTGAAAGGCTTGTTTTCCAAGGAAAACCTTCTCTAATTCCAAACAACCAGATTTTATCCCAGACAACAAATAGCAGCAGCATAACAAAGGGATATTGGCCAAGACTGAGGGTGGAGGAGTTAACATTTCCCTGCAACACGAGCAGTGAATTCCCACAGTCACTGAAAACATCTCTGATTTTTCTTAATTTTTTTTTATCCTTTTTTTAATTTTAAAAATCACAGTGATGTATTTAAGGAAAAAAAAAAAAGAAACACATTAATATTCGAGTAAGAAAACTATTAAAAAAAAANCAACTATTAAAAAAAAAAAAAATCAGCTGGGACACTGGGACACTCATTTTGGTGATAATCCTACTGCAATTTATTGCAAGGATCTCCCACCTTCCGTGGCTGAGGTTCTGCCTGACGGCCCCATCCAATGCAGAGTCACTGCACAGGGCATTGCAGTTAAAACAAAACCAAAAAAAAAGGCAATTTGGCCAAACGAATGTGTCCTCTTATTGCAAACAACAGTGGCAAACACAGCAGCCCACATGATCTCTACAGAACGATTTTAAAATTGTAATATTGGTGTCAAAACCCAGCTCTGAGGACACCACTTTAAGAGCTGAAGTACCCACAGTGTCCAAGTCATTTGTATAAGGCAGCAAATTATTCTCCTCTACACCCATAAAACACTTCACACTCTCGAGAATCAAACTGAAAATTCACAGTCCTACACTTTCAATTATTGCTGCAATTTTATTAAGAGGAAGGAAACGACCAAAACCAGCACATTCCATTCCGTCTGAGAGCCTGGGATCACGGTTCAAAAAGTAAAATTATTTAGAATGGCTTTCCAACTCTGTGTTTTACTTCACACTTTTAATTTGAAAACTTCACACTGTAAATCTGTGGCAGGAACAGACTGATCAGTGATGTCCTGATAAATTACACAGGCTACAAACCTTCAGCAAAATGATATTTGAGGGAACTCAGTCACCAGCTCTCTTCTGGTAGAGAAATGCACGCTGCTCTCCTGAAAGAGCTTGTTGCAGGTTAAGATTTTTGTCACAATTTCCATTTTTCCTTGAACCTCTGAGGAAAAATTCAGATATCTGAATATTCTTAGCTAAATTTATGTTAGAATTATTTCCGTGGCAAAATTACTTTTGACCATATTAAATTCTAGACCAAGACTCTCTGTACTGTTTTATTTATTTTAAAAAAACCCAACAACAACCCCACAACGCCGGTGAAATCCACGAGTAGTGCCTTTTATTTCATTTTGATCTGAAATCCATTCTTATGGAAGACATCTATAAAATTCAATTTGCAGACCGTAATTTCTAATTTGAAAGCAGCCTAAAAAATTTTACAGCAGATAAAGAATTTCCTATTAGATTGCCTGGGTTTTTAAAGTTTTATAGATTCCTATTCAAACTCTAGAGAAGGCTGTTAGGGACATGTTAAATGGTTTTTACATAAAAAGGCAAGATTGCAACAATTCAATTTTGGTGTGGTTTTAATTCTTCAAAGACTTTGTCTTGCATATCACTTGAACACGAGCTACCCCTTCCCAACATAAATCCTGATCTCATGGGAGAAAAATAAGAAAAATGTAAGGAAAAAAACACTTTTCAGCATCAATTTGTTTATTTATTTATTTATTTATTTATATCTGGCTGCAATGATGCTGCTCAGGGTCAGCTAGGGTAAGCTCTGGCTGCACAGTGATACAAGGAGCTCAGTTGCTGTTGTAACAGGAAATAATTTGTTATTAAAAAATATGCAGTGGATGGAACCAAGCTTATACCTGACATGATTCGTGCTGGTGGAGCAGCTGAAATGGGAGAAAACGACTGTGGCACATTTGCAACACAAAAAGCACAACTTTCAAGGGAAGAAAACATTGCTGAGGACATTTTCCAGGCAGTAATTTAGTTTTCTCTTGTTGCAGTTATGGTACTGACAATCAGATTTTAAAATACAGTCATATTTGGGGAATAAACACATTTTCCACACGGAGCAGAAGGAGCCCAAACAAATATAGTGCAACTTCCAGCAAATCTGCACTTGGGTCATGTAAGCACATGTCCCTGTTATTGTGACTTTTTTTCTCTTTGACTGGAGCTGCATTAATCCTTGCTAAGGCACTAAAGATTATCAGACAATGCTGCTGACCACTGCTATTGCTCCTGATGTGCAAGAGTCTACTTGGAAAATATTTGATCAGTGTAAGTTCTTTTTCTGCAGCCTAATTCTTTTGGCAAAATAAGAAGGTTGCAGTGTATCTATTCTAATCCCAGTCATTTTGACAAACATCTGTCCCGCATGATTTTGGTACTGTAACAGCTGGCCACATCCAGTTGCAGCCCTCTAGAAATTAAAGCATTCCTCACCAAAATATGTGTTTGGGTACTGTAAAATCCACTGAAGGATGACTATTCCTGAAGTGAATCACAGTATTAATTCCACAAGGAGACAGATGAATGTACTTTTAATTAAAAAACAAAAGAAAAAAGCCCTCAAACAACAGAGTAATCAACCCCCAGCCTCCCAAACTTGGTGCCAGTTTTGCACAGCTGGAGAGAATATGCACATTACCTGCTTTTCAGGTAAAAGAGCAGTCCATTGACATAAAGTCTAATGAATTAAATAATAAATGCAAATTTCTTTTATTTTAAGCCAACATTTCTGTCAGACATGAGGCACATCCTTTGTGTAGGAGCACCAATTCCAACTGAGGAATAGCACAGTTAAATTCTGACATGGATTTGTACATGCCAGTATCTGTAGGAGGGGAGTTGTGTCTGCTAGGGTCAGTTCTGAGTTACTTTAGAATGTTGAAGCTCTGGGTGTTTAAATAAATGTTGTTAAGCCTGTTGAGTCTTAGAATTAACCCAATCAAAGTGTTTTCTGTATTGCAGGAAACAGAATAGGATAACACACCCCGCAAACCCAGCTGCACATCAATTCATGGATCTGCTGTCCCAATTAATGGGTTTGCTGTCCTTCAACTTACACTGCCCAACCAATACAAAAAGAAAAAAAAAAAGTCTAATGAATGGTATGTGGAAGATAAAGTTCTAATATTTTTGATTAAGTAATTTCCCAATAGAGGTCTGAGTCCGTATTAACATTTTTTTCCTTTTATTTTTCATTTTTATTCTTTTTCCCCCTTACCTACAATACACCCCAGAATAGCTCAGGCCCTCTCTCCATGATCTGAACCTCAGTCAGTCATTTATAGTTCACAGGCTACTTCCCCTCTTTTACTGAGATGCTGCAAAACATGAGATGAAGTTTGCACAAGCCCTGGGATGGGAAATCTGTGTGCTTGGCACTCCTTCAAGAAACAAAGACCAAAAGGCAGTCAGTCTGTGCTACCTCAAATTACCATAAATTACACATTTAATAATAAGTTATCGTGTAGCAACACATTCATTTTTGTTAAGAAGCAAATCTTTTCTGAAGGAAGCAGAATTACCTTGAGGTGCATCCAACTGTTTCACTGGGGAATAACAGATCTCTCCCTGGCTGGTACAAGGGCATTTGTCACATAATTACCGTGTTATTCCCAGATAATTGGCACACAGAAGCAGCACACAACCCAATAGGTGTTCATTTGGTTTTGCCTGCTTTCCCAATGGTAAGAAAAATTCATCACAAATTGTCTAAATGCTCTGGCAGGGAGCAACAGCAAGACAGGTGTCTTAGAAGAAGGCTAGAAATGACAGGATGACTTTAAAAGAGGAAGAGGAAAGCTCAGTTTTTAATTATTTTATGTAGCAAGCTGTTAAGTTTTTACAGGTGGAGTAGGGTATAAAGAAAGCCTTCAATTTTTAAGCTACTGTAGTAATGGTCGTATATCTACAGAAAACAATCTGACATTTTATTTGAAATTAATGCTAATTGGAACATGTGAAGAGAAGAAAGAAAAGAAAAATAATAAGAACAAAAATCTACCAAACTTTGGGCTAAGGCCTCATATATTGCAAAAATTAAGAGTTTCCACAAACCCACGGCTGCCATCATACACCTGCTCAGCTTAAAACGTGGAATTACTCAGCAATTTCAACCTAACATCCTTCTCCAGTATCCCCATCACAACTGGCTCTAATTAACCTTGCAAAGAACTGGAATATATTAATTCAAGTGTAGTGCCATGCTTAAACAACTCTGCTGCTTCTCTGTGAGTGCAGCCACAGCCTTAATTGCCTCTATAAACCCTAATTGGGTGTTCAGACCGAGCGTTCCAGGGAGAAACACCAACTTCCCTTTCCATTCAGAAGCACTATTTTCAGCAACACTTTGAAGCAGATTAGTCTATATATTTGTTCTACTCATGATGAATATGCTTTCCTAATATTGGAAAGCTTTTTTTCCCTCTATTAATATTATCTAACTACGTTTAGAAGCAGAACATCCGTCTCACAGGTTTCTTGTATCTTCCAAATGAATAAATGGCCATTGGGCTGTGATTTCTCTTTATAAGGAGTGGATTCATTTGGGAAGGAAGGCGGTGAGGAGAATACTATCTAATATATATGTTTGGAGGTTTTTTTTCCCTGGGAGGGACAAAATGAAAAGCAAAAATGCCATTTCCAGAACTGAATCACTCCCTCTTTCCTTCTGAAGACACAAGTCTTGGTGAAGCTGCAACACCTTCCACTCTGACCAATTATTTCATCTTTCAAGAGCTACCAGAGAGAGCAGGAACAAATCTCCAGACTCATCTCCACACCATGAACAGGCAGCACAATCCCTGTTCCTCCTGCCTCGTGCTGGACATAGCCCTTTCCAGCTTGCCCTGCTCAGGGCACACCCGTGTCAAGGGGAAGGGGATGCACATTTTGTCTTTCCTTCTCACCTTCCATTTTAATGGGCAATAAATCGCATCACTTTCTGCAGGCTGAGTCTGCTTTGCCCACAACAGCCATTATTCCCACTTTGCTGATTTCCCTCTTTCCCCCTTTCTTTTCATTTTTCCTTCCAATTTTTCCATAGACAACCTCCCTCCAACTCCCTCCCTCTTTTTTTCCCCTAATTCTACACTTCTCCTTCGATCCTTTTGTTCAGTCCATTTCATTCACACCTTCTAAACCAAACTTTTACAAGAATAAAAACCTAAAATCAAAATCATTGACCTGAACTAACTCAGCAGTCAGCCTTGCTTCGAGCAGGGTGTTAAATCAGTTAACCTCCAGAGATGTCTTCTCAATTATCCTCTAAGATATACAAATATACATAATTAAGAATGTAAAGAATTCCTGTTTGACTAGAGCATGTACTCCACCTCACCCTGCAAAAATAAATGTGGGTTCACAGCATGAAATTCTGCTGGCCCAAAGAATGACCTTGAATTGTTAACCTCAGTCTCTGCTGGCCACTCCCAAGCAATCTGCTCTTATTCAGGAGGATTATCAGAACCAGTAATGGCCTTTGCTCCTGCATGGATTTACTGTATTTGCAAGTATAACTCATGCAACATTGAGACAGACAGAGTAAACAAGGCTATAACAAAGGAGCAATACCCATGAGCCCTGGGTATCAATGTCAAGCTTCAAAAGAGAAATTTCAGTGCTGGAAAGATGAAAATCTGAACAATTGGGACTAAACAGAGTTTCTCATTAAACCAGGAAAGAGTTCCAAGATGTGAAAACTTAGTTATAATGGACACGCTCCTTGCTGTTTGTTTTCATGTGGTAAGTTTCTTAAGAGAGGGGAAAACTAATTGTTTACTAACACAAATAAGCACTGCAGCATGTTCGAGAATTCACTGAGATTTACACAAAAGCTGGGGAGAAAAAATATTGTGCCTTGAGGACAGAGCGTGATGGGGAGAGTCTGTCCCAGTGATAAAGGCTCCCACGCTGCTGTCAGCTGATGTCTTGCTCCAAGTGGCTTTGGAGTCAAATTCAGACAAAACCAAAAAGATTAATTCCAGCGTGAACAGTTCATTACCTCTCACAGAAAACACCATCAGCAGAGTTTAATAACTTGCTTCTAACTGCTTAATTGTGACGCCTGCAATAATAATTATTGATTATGTCCAAAAAATTACATTTTGTATAAGACGGCTGCAGAACACACACAGTAACCGAGTGCCAGCTGATCCTTTGCCAATTTGATTTATTAAGATTATGTATACACAAGTGGCAGCAAATGTGCTGGCTGCCTTCCTGCTCTGCCTATTCTGTCCTAGTCCCTCCCCTTCAATGCTAATCAGAGAGCAAAGCATAACAAGGAGATAATTGCACATCGCTGCTGTTTGTGCCAAGAGAATTTATGTAAATATTTTTAATACATTCCGTTATTTTGCTCTTGCCACAGGTTGCATTTTGTGGCAGAAGTTTGGGCAGACACCCCTGTTATGGTTTTCTGTTCAATGATTTTCATGTTTAAAATGATATTAAAAATGTGCAGCAATTTATCCTTCAGCTGCATAAACCATACAGGAAAATTTCCTCTGTAGGCAGCAAAGTTGCAAAGATGCTCTAGCTAAAGGAACTTTCAATATTGAGTGTCTGAAATTGAATTAGGATATTAATTTTTTTCAGGGAAAAATTTGCTCGGTTATTTTGTTATTTAAGCCAAGGTATATATGATTTTAATGATTATTATTATTGTTTAAATAGCCATCTAAAAATTGTTTTTTTATTTTCATTTTTCAGTCAAAAAAGCTCAAAAAATTTGAAAATAATGCCAAATCCTCTCAAAGTTAGTGCTCTGAGAAACTGCCAGAAAATTAGCATGTAACATTGAATATATGGATAAATATGACAATGAGCTTAGCTAGCACAATGTTCATTTGGAAAAGAAGCAATTAAAAAAAAGCATAAACAAGATGCTAAAGTCTCAGGCTATTACTGGAGAAATTTGTTTCCTTTCTTCCTCATTTAAATGTTAAAAATAATTTAGGAAGAAAATTAGATTCCGACTTGTAGCTTTTAAAATTATGATGAAATGAAGTAACTGAAAAAAAATAACTCTGAGAATAATTCATTTTAATTTGTGTCTAGCATGAACAACAAAGTGCCTTGGAAGTAGACCTTTATATAAAGTCATTAGACTGTTGCTATTTCGATGGGCAATGTTTTTAATGAACCAATGGCAACTTGCTGATAACAATTAGATGAGATGAAATTAAACCATTCACACTCTTTAAAAGAGCAGTGCTGCTCCTGATAACAGAGACTTCATCATTGTGTTACCTAATCTGCTGCCTGGCTGGAATTTATTCCGCTGCAGGTTGAAATTTAGTATTAAACGTCCATCAATAACAGTGCGCAAATAAAAACCGTGAAAGCAAACTGATTTAATGTCAAACTAATGAGACTGGAAGCTCTGCTTAAGGAATTACATTTTAGCCTTTCTCAAATAAAGTGCTTAGAGGGGAGAGGGCTTCCCGGAATTTACTGGAGTGGGAGATTTCAGTGGTTAATGAGGGGATCAAGAGTAAATGTCAAACCAAATAATGTCATAAACTCTTCATTTCTGACGCTTGCCAATCCAGTCACCACTTTCTTATACCCTGTTATAACAGGTTCCTTGGCCACATCTGAACTCCCAGATAAATAGGAAAACCTCCTTTAGAAGAGCTCAGCCTCTAATCTGAAATTCCAACACACCAAAAAAGAGCTCAGTGAGGTACCTAACAGCACAACAACCGCACAATGCTCTGAGAAAACCACATTCCTAAATCCTCAGTAACCAGCAGCTTCTTATGGAAAATATAAGGAATATTTTCAAAAGAGCAACGCAATTTCTTGATATATTTGGCTTTTTGTTAACTTGAGAAAATCTGTCGTTTGTGGAGATTTGACTGCCCTTGATGTGAACGTTTATCCAGCAACCAAAAAGTGCCCTCCAAAAGGTTTCACAAGTCTTTGGATGAAATGCAGAGAAGCTCTAGAGGGAAACATTAGAAGTAAGGCCACAGCATGAGCAATACTTTTTGGATGAAGTGAAGAACTGACTCCCGTGTAGAAAACCAGCACCAGACCTCTCCATCAGTGAAATCCCAGTGGGAATTCCAGCAGTTAAGTGCTGCTCAGCTCTCAGGCCATGCTTCATTCCCCAGCAATGAGTGACTCCACATGGTCAACACCAAAACTGCAAAAATGGGCAAGCATTTTGACAAAAACAACCTTAGAACTTCACACTGCTGAATTCCTACAGTTACAATTCTATTTCTCAATGTTTTTAAGATTTCTCATTCATGATGCAGATTTCCTCTAACCAAAGGTACTCCACAGGGTATTTTTAAGGATTAACCCAGGATAAGCTGGCCTTTAGAAATAAACATTTTCAAGATGATCAGTGTAGGACAGAGATGATGAAGAAGAAAGGAAGGAAAACTGAAACTTTCAGATTACCTTTAAAAACGTGCAAGAAATCTGAAAGGATTAAAAAAAAAAAAAAAAGAGATATTACAAAATGCTGGGGTT
Source organism: Pachycephala philippinensis (assembly GCA_013397055.1). NCBI lineage: Eukaryota > Metazoa > Chordata > Aves > Passeriformes > Pachycephala > Pachycephala philippinensis. Next base: position 2,993 of record VWZT01016362.1, on the reverse strand, counting down.
TGCCCTCTCATGTTTCAGCAAGGGATTCTAAATACCATCATGGGAGCAATCAATTTGCAGCAGCTGTGGACAGCCTTAAGGGCTCGAACAGCTTAATTGGAGAAATGTTTTAGAAGTTAAAAGGCCAGAATCATGTCAAGTACATGAAGCAAAAACTCACAGATGCTTCTAAATGTATTCATTATAGAATATTACAAAGGACAGCATCCACATAAGAAAGAATGTTCAAAAAGGATAATTAAAAGCTAGTTTTATTGTTGAATTCTAATCAAATACCAAAAATATTAATATTCAGATTCAAATTATACTTAATTTAGCCTAAAAAGTTGTATAATTTTTAAGAATTATCTTTAATAATAATTTAATTAATGGAAACGAAATTTTAAGGTACTTAGAAACATAATAGTCACTTGATTAAAGCCAAGATTGAAATTTAACAGTTCACTTAAACTACTCATCCCCTAATTTAGTTTTTTTTTCTTTATGTTGAATTTAGTCCTTGTGCAGGGAGGTCTAACTTTCATGGAAGCTGAAGCCTCAGGCTTTGCAGAACTAGAATAGGTATTTATTCTTTGGCTTAATTGCACTTTAAGGGGGCTTTAAGAGTCCCTGTTTGCCAAGTAACTCAGACCTGCAGGATGAAAACAGCACAGGAGGAAAATAATGTCCAGCTAAGAAGCAGCAATTCCACTCCTCACAATCATCTCCCTTCATTAAATGTGTTTTACCTTTCCATCATCATCCCTCGGTGCTGCTGCTCAGGAAGAACAAAAATGTTCATTACAAGCCCATCACTCCCAAATAGAAGAGATTCTTCAGTTACTGCTCTCTCCAGTGAACTATGATCTGAAGTGTGGATAAATTAATAATTCAAAGAAAATGTTACTGTGCTGGAACTCCTGTAAGCATGGTAGAGGTAAAGGAGGTCATGAAATTCTTGGGGTTTGCATCCCTTCTTATACCTGAGCTCAAATAACTTCAACGTACTGTTCCAGATGTACAATGGAGGTATGCGACAAAGAAAGAAAAAAAAAAGAAAAAAAAAAAAAGAAAAAACAAAAAAACAAAAAAACCCAAACCGACTCAAAATGAACCAATCAACCAGACAAAGAAGGAAAGAAAGAAACAAACAAAATCTTTGTTTTTAATTTCGTAGTATAAATTTACAGCATCATAGAAAAAAAAAAACAAAACAGCTGAGAAACCATGACCTAGGTCAGGATATCTGCATCAGCATCAGTAATATACTTTCTGAATAAGGGTATTTATCACACACAGGTTGTTCTAAAGATGATTAGGTTTGTGCAGTAATTTTAGGTAGTTTGATTGAAAACATTATCAAGAAGCTCAGTTCAAAGTGATGCAAACTGTGATATCCTCATGGGTCTGTTTGCAGTTTCCCAATCCAGTGCCAAGCACTCTGCTATTACAGAGGATTATATTTTCAGTAATTACTCAAATATTGGCTTCTGTGCTCTACTTCTGTGTGTTGAGTCATCCTTGAGGCACCCTTCTGCACCACTGAGATTCCTTCCTCATCTCCAAACCGTGGCACAGGAAATCTCCCCAAATCCTGACACCTTCTTGGCTGTTCTCTATGGAGCTAAGAACCCTTGCCATGTTTTTTGTGTAAAATTCAGTATGTGATGCTGATAAAAGCCCAACACAAAAGAAAGAATCCCAGTCGTTGTGACAGACTGTATCTTTTTAATTAGTGAGGTCAATAAATGTTTTACCTAATGAAATCTTCAATTCAGGAGCCTGTTCCTACTCAGGAAATATAAATTTAGTCCGGATTTAAGTATTTGCCTAAGTTCTGTTCTCCCATCATACCAAGGCATAGTTAAGGTTGATCACTTTTATCATATTCTAATCCATCTGTCTGCCAAATTATCTAGTCCCTATAAAGGCCAGTAATCAAAAGTTTTTGTTGTTCTTTTATGTTGTACAATAAATAGCTTTGAAACTATTTGTTATAAAAATTAGGAACAGTGACAAAGCTACGACATACCCGTCCTCCACAAGAAACAAGAGCAAAGGGATGAATTTATGTTTTAATTGAACTAATTATTGGGAAAGCAGATTGCAGGAAGCCCAAAACATCAAACTCATTCTCCATAAAATGTCTTCTGGTAAAGAGGACTTGAAAAGAGCCCTCACCTCACGTCAGTAATTATTTTGGCAAATGCAGAGCTGAATATTGGGTAAATGGCCGAGTGTTCACTTGTTTAAAGAAAGATCTAATTATAAATTAAAAACCAAAAGTCCTGTTGTGTGGAGGTTCCTGAAGTCCCAGCCTTTGTCAGAGGTACAATCTCAGTTGCAACTCTGTGATCTCTCTGCTGTCCTAGGGATAAATAGGTTAAACTCCATCAGTGGCTACAACTTTATACGACGCTCGTGCAAAGCTGAAAGGATGCAGGGTGGGAGAGAGCATCACCTCTCCCTTATTTTAGAACAGTTGGGGATGTTTCTTTAAATCCTTGTTAATAAATATAAAGAATACGTACAAAGTACTTGAGAAATTACCATGCTACTCTGAGTTTCTCTCCTTTAAATTTCTCCTAAGTAATTACTTTAACTGAATGATGAAGTATCTCAGCTACAGAGCTCAAACCAAGCAGTATTTCCATGCTGCATGAGTACAGTATGTACTGTTACAATCTCCCCATGGCAAGTTCCAGTCTGAAAGCTGTTTGGAAATAGCCCTGAAAGTTTTTTCCCCAAAGAATGCCTTTTTTTCCACATCTCATTCCAAGGAGCCTTGAGCATCTCTAGCTTTAGGGGATTTTCTGCATTTAGCTTTCTCCTTGCTAAGAGATGCTGCAAAATATCCAACCTCAGAGCTCAAGATGCACTTGCTTTTTTATCTTCTGTTCATAAAATCAGAAAAAGCACCCCCTGCCTTTGTGCTTAAGAGATAGAGCTGGTTGTGTTGGCAATACCCATCACTCTGCATTCAGACTAACTGGTCCTGGTGACAGAAAGTTGGA
>VWZT01016361.1:483831-498267 GCA_013397055.1 Pachycephala philippinensis | reverse complement strand
AGAAAGAAAGAAAGAAAGAAAGAAAGAAAGAAAGAGAAAGAAAGAAAGGAAGAAAGAAAGGAAGGAAGGAAGAAAGAGAAAGAAAGAAAGAAAGAAGGAAAGAAGGAAAGAAGGAAAGAAAGAAAGGAGAAAAAGAAGGCGGGCATGGAAATAAATAAGGAAGAGAAGGAAGAAAAGAAACATCCTGTTGCATGCAAAAACCAGACCCAGCAGTGGCAAGAGCTGGGCAGAGTGGAGCCTTTCCTGATAATATCAGTTTACTTTTTAATTAGATGCTGAGCTTTTAAAGACAATGGAGTAGACATGATAAAGAGCAGGCTATTAAGTTTCCCAATTACAGAGCACAAAGAATCCAATAATTTATGTGCTGATAATCTCCTGGTAATCCTCCGGGTGCTGCCGGAGCGTAAGCGTCCTGATTACTCCTCTGCTCTTACATGGATTTGTTCTCCTACCATTGCTGAGTTTCCCCGTTATGTTTGGCACAGCTCATTTAAAACAACCACAGTTACCTCACAGCCAAACCGCTGGCCTAAGTTTAGCTAAGATGAATAGGCAGCCGTTCATCTGCGACAGAGCCTTTGGTGTAAGTGTGGCCAATTAGTCACACGTTTGGTGTTCTAATTAGGCAACGCTGGGCCTTTCAGAAAATGTGCTGTTGATTTAGGTACTTCCTCAAACAATGCTAAATTGTGTTATGTGAAATTCAATTAGTTCTTTTCTAAATGTTTCCACATCTGTTATTCTTTAAGCATAAAGTGATGAGGAGAGAAGGAGAAGTGAAAAGCCAGAGTCTCCACTGGTGAAATATGTTAGGCCTCTGGGACCAGCCCTTTTTCCAGCTTTTGACCCTGAACAGTGATATACAGGAAGGAACAAAGTTGGAGAGCTATCATGGTGAAGCCCTTTAAAATAAATCATTATAGAAGAAATACTGCAACTGTAAGGGAACATAATCTCTTATGATAGCCATAAACTAAGCTTTGTTTGGAAACGGATGGCATGGGGAAAGCACCATTAAGCAAATGATTATAAATTCTTTTTTAAGAACTCCATTTTTTTTACGATAATAGTGATATGTTTAAATCCCAAGATTAACCAAAAGTAAGTACAGAGCCGGTTTACTGTTTTGTGGAGGTTTTGAGTAGTTTTAGTTTTGTTTCAGATTTTTCCTCTGAGGACTAAAAAGGTGGCAAGACCTCCTGTAGGAGGTTTTCAGGGGGAAGGGATGGGGTGCATTTATTATTTCTGTTGCGGCATTTCGCAATTTTTCTCCACGTTTGGAAGAACAAAGCACCACAATCCTTTTGATCCCTTGAACAAAGCGCCAGGCTTTCAGTGGAGCTTTTCGGCGCTCCTCGTGACCCATGAGGTTTACATTTGCGCAAGGCTTCTCCCAAAACGTGGGCTACCTCTGGCCTTTGCTGTGGCCGTGCTGTGTGTCCGACCTGCGGCACGCAGCATGTCGGGGTATCAGCCAAGGCAGAGCAAAGACTTCTCCAACGTCGTGGCTCAGCCAAAAACCACAGCTGTCTAAAGGTGAAGTTGTACATGCATTTGATCCTTGTTGCTGTTATCACCTTTTCACTGACCAACATTTCAAGCCTTATCTGTGGCTGGCAGGCCATGTTTCAGGTTTGTCAGAGCCCGGATATAGCCCGTGCGGTTTTCTGATGATATAACTTGATAAGATTTGTGGAATGCGAGAGATGAAGTTGTCAGCACTGCTTTGTGGCACCTCCGTACATGTCAGAAAATGAAAATATTTTCAGAAGCGATGGCATTATTTTGACTGGTGACACAAACTTCTAAGACAACGCATGTCCTTGAAAAGTAAAAAGAGAATGCACAATATTTATAATAAAAGGCAAAAAATGGTCTGTCCTGGAAAGGCATCAAGTTTGAAGGAGGAACCAGATGAGAAAGAGGAGGATTATAAAATTAAGCCTATCTGGAGCTAAACTGATAAATTACTTTTTCCAGCTGTAATTTCTGCTATTGTATAGATATGTCATCCTTGTAAATCAGGATCTTTAAGTCTTCCTGTTTATAAAAAATCTTAAAATAAAGTAGAATTAAAAAAAAAAAAAAGCACAGAACCCTCTTTTCAGCTGCCATGTTTGCATCCAGGTTCAATCATCACATTATCTACAAGCCAGCTCGATCATGTCACAGCTTCCTCATCAGAACCATTTTTTCCCCCCGACAATGATGACATTAAAGAAGTGCAAAGCTTAGCAGAAATCTAGAAAGCCCGAGTTCCAAGTCACTTCACATCCCTATCTGCAGGACTTGCTGAGGTGCTCAGCTTGAGTAAGAGCATGCTGCCAGTTTTAGTGATAGCACTAATCTGTACCAGCCATAATCTGAGCATTATGATCTTACAAATAATACAATATTCATGTATTATTTCTTAAAAACAAACAGCAGGGGGAGGCCAGCTGTGAACTCATTCTGCATTCAAAAAGTTTTGAAAGCTTTTTGTTCAAGAGATGAAGGAGAATTGGAGGCAAATAAATATCCTTAATAGTTGTTGGAATAATTCAGGTATTTTTATTGAAAAATCCTGCTGCATCAAAGCCAAACTATTAGTAGCAATGCATATGTTTTTGGAAAAAAAGCATGGCCTCTTCCAGAGAAATAATAAAAAAGAGCTATCCAAGTCAAACCTTGAGACTGTTGATACAAAAAAAAAGGAGGAAGATTTGGCAGAATCTTTTTCCTTTAAAATAGGAGAGTTTAGTTTCTCTTTTCAAACTGCAGAAGTTGTTAGAAAACGTGATAGTGCCCCTAAGAGATGAATGGAAGTTTTCTTCTTAAATTCAAGGTAAAGGTATTGAGACAGAATATCTTCAAAGTTTGATAGAAAGCACTAAAATAAAAACCTTTCAAAAAAGAAAAACTGTTTCAAACATGCCTAGAATCTATGAATTGTTGACAGAGAAATTTTCCACCTACCTCTCATGAGGTCTTTGAATTTTGTTTCTTAATCAGATCAGGTGCATTAAAAGCCTCTCAATCTATCTTCTTTCAAACCTAGATTTGAAAGAGAACTTCTGTTACCTAAAGCCTATGAGGTTGTTTGTAACAACCGTGGTTTAGTTGCATGAAGTTTTGCTCCAAATTCCCATACGCAACGAGTAACTTTGATGTCCCACATGGCACACCAATCCCAAACATCTTAAAGCTGCCCTGTGCAAGGCCTCTACCTCACTTGTTTGGTGACAGTCATAGCAGAGACAGATGCCTCTTCACCTGAACAAAGAGGGAGGGGAGCTGCTAAAATGATTCGTTGCCAATGACCACAGGTCTTGCCTAGAGATGTATTTCTGCTTCTATGCATCACAAATGAAGTTATAACCCCTGCCATCATTCACAGGCAAGTGTTCCAACATCCTGCACCAATACCTTCATTGTGGCTCACTTTAAGAAATTAATTCCCATATTATCATTCAATACTCTTAACACTTTTCTAGACCAGGAAAGTAGAGGTTTTCAGGAATGTACTTGGATGCATCAAGCATGTACAAGGAAACATCTGAGAGGAAAATAAATTATTAAGTAAGGAGGACTGGACAAAATCAGCAAATTGTCTGGGAGTGCACTGAAGGAGCAACTCCATCTGTAATGATCCTGCAGTGGAAAAGCACAGCAGAGGCAGAGCTGTTCCTGAGCTCCCTCTCATTCAGTGTTGACTGAACATCTGGCTTGCCCACAGAAAATGCCCTCGTGTTAAACCCTGCATCTAGGATCAGAAGCACATCAATCTTCATCTCCTGAGCTGATTGCTGCATTCCTAATCCAGGCAGGTTGAGCCCAAGCCCTCCCAGTGTGGGGGAGTACTTGGGTTTCCTGAAACTGGCCTTTAATGGGGGATAGATTGGCCAGATGAGATTCTGGTTTTCATCTCTTATGTTAATAGAGGCTTCCACATCCAAAAAAGTTTGGGTTTGGCTTTGGGCTGTTTTTATCACAGTTTGTGGCTGTATTTTAAGGCACATTCTTGCCTACTGTATATTTTTCAGTCAGAGGAAAGGAGCACTTTCCTTCTTTTACCCCTAGAGCTGGCATGCAGTGGATGCAAGTCAGCTTCACTCCTCAGAGCCACAGACTTCAGGCTGTAAGCCTGGGCAGGCATGCTCCTTCCTTAAATCTTTTTAACAAGAAACACTAACACAGCAGCCCACTGCTGCCTCAGGCCTCTCCAGTACTTGGAGGACACCTTTTTATGCTTAAGCTCCCTCCTCTTCCTTTTGCCTCACCATGTCCATACATGTCCCTTTTTCTCCTTGTTATTCCTAGGGTGAGTCTGCTCTCCTCAGAGTCCTGACTCTCATCAGCACAGTCAGAACCACTATTCACCTTATTGTGGGTGGCCTTTTGTCTTACTTAATTTCCTTGTCTCCTCTCAGGGCCCTGTCCCGCATCTCTAAATTCAGCCTACAGTCTGCAGCAGCAGGTGTGGCAGATGAGGTCTGAGGAGACACTGTCATTACAGATGTGGCTCTTCCTTGGCTGCTGTGCCGTGGACATCCCAAGATGGATGGGCACAGGAGCAACCTAAGGGCCATCTCTACCCCAGCACCCAGGAAAAGGGCAGCTGGGGATCTGCTCTCCATGCACCTTGTTCACCTCCAGTTGTGCTGTTTAGAAAACAGATTTTTTCACCTGTTTTTTCTGACAGCCCTGTGACTGTTCTCTCACATATGAGTTGTATTGTTCGCTCACATATGGGTTGTACCTTTTATGAAGAATAGTTGCTACCATTTCTTCCTCTTTTTTTTTTTTTTTTCAGAAGTTGCAGTTGTATGAAAAGCTAAAGGCTATTGTAGCAATGAAAGGCATGGCAGGATTTCTTTGAAATAGGCACTTACGTCATCCTGCTCCGTTAAATAAGCTAATGTGTAGTCTGAACCTACAGAGTGACAAATCCTTTCATGCAAGCCTTCTACCAACAAAATCGGGGAGTTCCCCTCACATTATGCAGTTTTGCAAGAGTTTTGCCAGGTGCTGTCACCAGCAATAAACCTGGCATTCTTTTAAAGAGAAATAAGCTTATTTGCCCAAGATTTCTAGGCTCACTGAATAGCTGTCCTTAGTTTTTCTTTTCCTAAATACCTTCACCACTAAATACCTTAATAGATTATATAGTCTCTGTCCTCAGTATTAGGATAAAAAAAAACCGACCCAAGAGCCTCTCCATAGCCTTCTGGCAGGCAGGAACTTGCCCTCCCTATCCTATGCCCAAAAACTGTGTTGCCAGGTTAGCCTGGAGCTGAGCCCAAACTAACAGAAGCAACCACTAGCCAGGCTTGTGAACCAGAGCATATTTCTGTGCTCACTGGGTCTACTCCCTTGCTGGGTTTGAGACAGCCCATAGCTGGCTGCATCACACTGAAGGCAGGGCATGTTTGCCCCTGCTTTCCACAGATCATGCAGATCAGCCTCCTACCTGTGAGGGGAATGGCAAAGATTTTACTCGAGGTAAAAGGGAACTCAGTGTAGGCTTCAGAAAACAGACCAAGAAATTTATCTACAGCCTATTAATCAGATACTGCAGCACCGTATGGGCTGCTGATGTTCACATTATATAAAAAAAGGATATTGAAAAACTGGAGAAGGTGCAGAAGAGAGCCGTAAAAATGATTCAGAGACTGAAGAAAGCGCCCCACACTGAAGCACTCAAAGAATTCAATCTGTTTAAGTTATCAAGAAGAAGACTGAGAAGCCACTTGATTACATTGGGTAATACCTTCACCAGGAGAAACTGGTGGGTTATTTACACTCCACTTACTAAAGAACCAAAGAAAGGCATGGCCAGAACAAATTGCTGGAAGCTTGAAAGACAGGTGCCCGAAAACAAAACAAAACAAACAAACAAAAAAAAGCAATTGCTTTTTGACAATTATTGCTCAGAAAAGCCTTCCTAAGGTCAGGGAGAGTCTTTCTTTTCATATCTTTAAATCAGGTCTGAATGTTCTAGAAACTGTGCCAGTCACTGGTCTTGGAAAAGAAGTAACTCAATAAATGACAAAATGTACTTCACCATCAATACCTTCTCTTAAGCCAGTAAGATCCACGGTGGCTACTCTCAGTGGCTAGTGAAGGCCAAAATCCTGATGTGAGCTCTGAGAGACATGATCCTCATGCCTAGGGAATGCTTTCTAAGTTTGCCTGAGACTGACTCTGGTATACTGGTTTTGCCTGTATTTAGTGGATAATTAGGAGAAAGTTATCTAACAGATGGGTATTTTTGGAACATGACATTTACTGAAAATTAGTGGAAACATGAGGGGCATTATGGACACCTAGAATATCCAAAGACCCCTGAACTGACTATCCTGCTGTAACAAATAGCCCTGTGGTTAGATAGAGATTGTGTTTCCATCCTGAAGGCAAGGTCCCCACAGAAATTAAAGTTCACAGAGTGAGGGGAAGATGGGAGAGGGAAAGAGAAACACGAATCATGTAGCCACCTGCCCTTCGAGAAGGAAGTGAAAATAGCACGCAGGGTGGACTGTTGCCTTTGGGAACACAGATGAAAACTTGAGCCAAGCAGGCAACTCCTAAGGTCTGGTTTTAGGAAAGCCATGAGAAAGGCAGCAAGGCATGTCAAAGCGAAACACCATGGCAGGAAGAGCCTGTGTTCGTATTGGGACACTAGGAAGTTTTACTGGGCACACAGGATCCCTTGGGGAGGCACGACTGAAGCCAAACATTGCTCTGGGAGCCTTTCCTTTAATTTTTCCTTTCAAATAATGTTATTTTCCTGTTCCTTTCACTGATGGCCTGAGGCACTGTTTGTACTGGTGCAGGACAATCCTCTGAAATGTGCAGGACAATCCTCTGAAATGCACAGAGGGATTCCGGGTAGGATGTGTGCGGATGCAGTCTCTGTGTTGCCATGTTGCCTTTGTGATATTGCAGCTAAAAGGAGAAAACTTTTTCTCTGGGGAGCATCTGTGCAGCTGGGGTGTGGATAGGTGAGATGACAACATTCAACACACTTTCTTTCCCCTATTCGCCAACAGATGGTGGCAGAGAGAGCCCCTTTCCTGCCCAAAGCCTTCAGGTCAGAGCAGTTGTATTTCCCTTTAATTACCTGTACATGAAAGACTACTGTATTCTGCAGCTTTTGTCCTTTCTGAGGCATTTTGCAACAGAAGCACTGAGGAGCTCTGGGAAAGCCTTGTGTGCAGCTACAGCACAACCGTGCGACTTGGGGTAAAGATCTGATTTCCACATTGTGAAGGAGTTATGTTCAGTGAAAATTATATAAATGTAGTATACCAGCTCATATGTCATTTCCACAGAATGTTACAACCATTCTGTTATGTAATAGTGAGCTAATAAAGTCAACCCAAAACTCACTATATCACATTCTACATGAAGTCACCTCATTCATCCTTTTTCCCTTTTAATTTCAATCTCATTTCTATTTCTACATTTACCTTCTGAAGTATTTCTAGCACAGCATATTCCCAACACCCTTCTTATTTTACTGTGTGATCAAAACAATGCAGAGTAAGAGGGCCTGAAAATCTGGACTGGAAATATCATGAGAACAGGCTCTGTCAAGAGCTTTCCAGTATTTCCTGCTTCTGGTTGAGCTGGAAATACTCAAAGGGTGAAATCCTGGGCCAGCTGAAGTCAATGGGAATTTTGCCATTAACTTCAATGGGGCTAGAATTTCACTCTTGTTATTTACTCCATGTATCCAGTCTCAACTAGATCTGGTGTGGTGTGAAAAGGAAAACTTTTCTTCTTTCTTTTCCTTCCTCTTGTAAGATTTAATGCTTAAAAAAATCTTGCACATTCAGCTTAGATGTAAATGTTGAGCAATGCCAAAAAAGTTCCCATGTTGCCCAAATGAACCATTTCTTCTCTCTAAGCAGTTGCACAGCAGAAACGGTGGTATTACAAATATAAAACAATATAAATATTAAGAAATGAAAGCTGCCTGCATAAAACAATTTAAAATATATACTGCCTCTCTTTTGTCAAAGCCTATGCTGTAGATAGCTGCCCCCATTTCAGGACCTTGATGCCAAAACCTTCTGCTGCTGGCAGTACAGGGGTTCTTGGCTGTGCAAAATGGATTTTTGCTTTCAGACAGAATTCTCCTGGCAGAGGCCTTCATTATCAGTGAAGGAGGTTTTGCCTTGCTTTAAATCTGATACACTGTGATCTCTGCTTTAGATGATGCAAAATCTGAAACCTGATTTTGGGGAGAGGGTGGGCTTTACTCTGTTTTACTTGTGTTTGCCACTGTCTTCCAGGAGGTGCTTTGTAATTCCTTGCCCACCAGAGACAATCCATCACAGCAAGTCGTTTCCCTTCAAAACATGAAGTCAGTTCTCTTTCTGCTAAAACACCGAGCTTATTAGTGTGTTCATGTTTTACATTAAAGAAACATTTTAATTGTGGACTATGTAATTATGACAATCTCCAAAAGCAAATTCTGCAGCCAATTCTGACCAGTCTGATATTTGGCATTGTACTAATGAGAATTCCACGGCAAAGGACATTTCTGGAAATCTCCATACGTTTTTGTATAGCCCCAGAAGACCTGGTGAATGTCTGACCAAGAAAAATGTGTACTTGAGCAGAAACACCAACCCCAGTTCTTTCCTAGAAGCAAAAAGTTTTCTTCTAGAAAAACAATAGTAGAAGCTCTCAATTAATCCATAGCTATTCATTTTGTCTTCACTGACAATTAGCAGGCCTCCTAACGCACTGCCGCCTCACTTTGGCAGTCAGAGAAGCCCTGCCAAGCAGACTCGGGCTGACACACTCATTCTTCAGCCTGTATTTCCTGGTGCAAATAGTTTCTAGCTCCTTTCCAACAGCCAAATCCAAAGGAAAAAAAAGAAATAAAAAGGGCTTTGTTCTTCATGAAAAAAGCCGCAGCTGCGGTCAGGATCCCTGTGCACTAAGCCAGGCCATGAGGAAGGGAGGGAAATGCAGTCCACTGTGTCCTGCCAGGCAGGCTCACAGCAGCCCCATGGCTGCCAGCCCTGCCGGGATGCCCCGACTGAGACCCTCGACCACCCACCTCCTCCATCCCCACTAGCTCACAGTGAAAACCTGCCCCTTCTTCAGGCTGTGCAAAAGCCAAATCCTATTTTCTTCAAGACAAACCAGGAGGAAGTCTGGAACAAGAGAGAGGGAGAGCAGATCTGAAGCGCAGATCTGGTCTCCCTCACACTTCACCATGTGAGTGTGGCTGGGCCAACAAGCCAAATGATCAGACCCTCTGAGACCGGGCAGCACCCTTTCATGGTCACTCTCTCTAAAATACAGTTGTAGAGTTGTAATGGCTTTTCTGGCTGCAGGAGGGTAAAATGGCTTTCATCATCTCTTCTGACCCTGCTTGCCCATATTACCAAAAGGACAGTGCTGGAGATATGCAGACCAGTACCACAGTCCCTGTTTGACCTGCTGCCTTCTTACACAGTTTCTTAGACAAATTCTCCCTGACAGCCCAATGCCACCCTTGGAGCAATACCTTTCCTAGTGGCCTCCTGTATAACCACTTAGTGCTTGCTTTGATGATTTCAGCTGTAAATATTTTCTCACATTTGCTCTTTTCAACTTATATTGAAGCCAACAGCCCTTGTCATCTGACCCTCCCACCATCCTCCTAGGGATCTTCTCGTCGACCCCGTTCACTGTGTGGCAGTATCAGGTTAGCTCTCTAGGGTCTGCTGACTGGTATAAATCAAATTTACCCAGCAGACTGCAACTGGGCCTTTTTACCCGCTATGGTTTAAAATACAGGTTTCTGCACAACAGCTAGCTGGTTATTGACACACGTAATTTTTTAATTGGCCTTCAAGAAACTTCCCACACATGTGCCAAAACAAGCAGTTTTCCATGTGGTAACATCAGGAAGGATTTCCCCCCACCTCTCCCCTTGAATAGTTCAACTCCTAAGCTCCTGATTCCCTCTCCACACAGCTTCCACTGGATAATCCCCTTCACCGATGGGCATGTGGAGCCCCCACCACTGTTGATGCGTCTTGTCTGCAGGCCCAAGCCTGCATGTTGACCTTTCAGCTGATGAAGAATTTCTCTTCTAGACCAGACTTACTGTGTCTTGGGGGTTTCCTAGTTACCCCTGTGGCCTGGGGCATAATTTTTGTCCAGCAAGATTGTCTGAGCTTGTTAAACCTGCTTTGTGCCCCACCCAGCACAAGGGACTCTCATCCAGGAGGCACCAGGTCCTGGACCTCTTCTGCTGCTGACACCAAGATCATGTTTTTAAGGTCGAAATGTTTGCCTTAACTGGTAATGGTATAAGATATTTGCAAGAATCCCAGTAGCCTGCAACATTTAGGAGGACAGGGTATATGATCTGCCAGCCCCTTCTGTCTTTAATTTCTAGGAAGCTATTACAGCGCCTTCCAAAAAGGCTCACGTCTGCCTGCCAGCACCACATTAACATGACTACTGCTTTGAAACACAATAGCTGCAGCAGCTCAGGATCTGTAATGCATCCCCTGCTGCACTGCATGGCTCTGCACACGCCTATGTGCCATTAATGGATCATCAAGTGGGAAGTGTTTTCATTATTCCTTGCTTTTCCAGCCCTGGCGTTTCTTGGCGAATGCGTAGCCCAGGCCACAGCAGCTGCCTGTCTTGCTCTCCTGCCTTTAGATTAAAAACATTTTTTTGTTGTTGTTGTTTTGAAGTGCCTATTGAAGTGACATGACAGAGAAGGATGGCTAAACCCAAGTCCCAATATCTTTATTTCAAGACTACACTAATAGCCTCTAAGAATTTTTCTCTGCTGCACTTCAGATAAGAGCGGTGAGCCTATAAATTCATTAGCGAGTAATGGAGCAGCCTCACTTTATCTATGTCTTTTCACAGGACTAGGGTTTCATTCTGTGCCAGGAGTCATACATCACACTCAACATGTACGTCTCCAGAGCCAACCGAGAGAAAGTGCAGAAAAACTACTGTTAACAAGGGAGTAATTACATTCAGCATAAATTAATTATTGGTCACTCAGGACCGGTGGGAAAGGGCCACACAGACTGTATCTGACTAAGTTCCCACCTCTGAGGGAAGAAAGATTTAAATATGAATCATAAGACAATATGAGGTGGGTCTTTTCCGGTCTGCTGGTCTTTAACTGCACATACTTGCTAATATGACATGTGGCTTATTTGCTTTAACACTATAGGTACATTGTATTTTTTTAGGGCAAACATGAATGATAGTCATTTGGGACAAGGGTCATTTCATAGCAGACAGCATCAGACCCAACTGAGGGAAGCCAGGAGAGACTTTAAAATGTAATTCAGCCAAAAGAACAGGACACGGATCAGCAAGCGAGTGATGGAAGGTGTTCATGAGGAATTTAGATTATCACACACTGCAAATAAACCCTGAGAGGCTGTAGCAGCCAGGGGCCAGGGAAACCCACCTGGCAAGCAGAGAGGAGCCCTCCTGCGGGGAAAAGAAGGTGCACAGTGCACCCAGGTCTCTTTGCCAGTGATAGTGCCAGCTCAGGAAAGTCTATTTATGCTTCAACCCTGAAATTACTGACTTGCAAATGTGTAAGGGTGTGTAAAATAGTGTTAGGCTAGTCTCCAATAGCCAACCAAGAGATTAAAACTGCTCATTACATGTAGAGCATTAACGTTCTCCATCCTCACAAAAATCAGGAAATTCAAAGTTAAGGAGAATCCTTATAAATGGAAATTCTTGTTGTCATGGGAAATGAAAAGTGTATCAAGATGCAAGTGACAGATGTACTGTCAACTGGGAATCTCAGCTTGGAATTTCCTGGCTTTTTCTTTTTTTTTTTCTTTTTTTGCTCCTAAAACAATGTGTAGTTAGATCAGAATTCATTCCTCTTCTTGTTTCCCTTATTAACAGATATTTATACATGTAAATAAACAGTTGGACAGACACAAAATGCAAATTAGACATTTTTTTTACTGAATGTTTTTCAAGCTTTTCATTAGAGAACTGTAAAGTTTTCCTATTTGTGAAGGCCCAGGTTTATTGAATCCTAATGACTGCAACACTGAGACCCACCAGCTCTATTTTCCCATAAAAAAGAAGCTAACATCTGTCTTCCAAGCCTGGTCCTTGGAAATTCACCTGTAATATGAAAAATACAATTTCCAGGCTCAACTCCATCCAGTTTAGTTTGGAGTGCCCTGAAAAGCAAGTTATTTTGCCATGTGCTCTCTTGTTTTGCTCAAAATTTTCATGTCAGACCTCAGAAACCTTTCTTTTAATGAAAATACTGGGGCCAATGACCTGGCATTTTATAACAACAGGGTGTTTTGTTGGAAAATTCCCAACCAATGCTAACTGCCTGCATCACACTGGAGAAGACAGTGGAAAGTTTTGTGTCTGTGTAGCTGGCCCATGGATCTCTGTGAGTTACAGTTGATAGGGAATTTCAAAAAATGCTGTTGTGACCTCTGGGGCTTGTTCTGGTTTAAAGATATACCTGGGAAAATAATGTAGTTTATCCAGTGACTGCTCTATACTGCACTGTCAACTTTTTTCTCCCTGCACTTCTGACACTGTCTCTAAGTCCAAATGCAATGCAAAAATCCAAAGTGGGATTTTGCAGGTCCAGCTGAAAACAAACCCCAGCGGAGGAGAAATCCTGCCAAGGCCCACTGGTCAAGCAATGGATACCCTGCATGTGGCTGGAAATGGTCCTGTGCCCTGGGCATGTGGCAGCAGAGTGAAATCAGCTGGTGGGAGCTGCCTCGGGGCACTGCCCTCCACCTCCAGACTGGCAGGGAGGTGAGGTCCATGCCCTGTGGTCAGGAGTGAAACTGAGGGGTTCTGCCTCAAAGGCAGCAGTGTCAGCTGGGGTGGGCAGGTGACGAAAGGCTGTGGATGGTAACAGCTTGAGCAATCTGATTTAAATACATGGCTTGCATCTCTCCTCAAAGTTCAGATGCTATTCCTCTTATCATTTATCTCTCTGATAGGGGCCATCGTTATTTCCAGAAGAAATCCAGCACAGTGAGTGACCTGCAGCACCTCTAGGAAAGGAAGTGTGGCAGCCTGGCAGCTGTCTTGCTCACGAAGGAGCGCAGTGGTGTCATAAAACTATTACGCAACATTAACTGCAGCCGAGTCACTCGTGCCTTTTTGTAAGGCAGAGCCTCACCTCTTGCTACCCAGAAGAGGCCTTTTCATTGTGAAAGCAGGCTGCTTTAGGATCAAGCTAGATTTAAAAGAAGTTTAAAAAGAGGATCCTTCAGCTCAAATAAAGTGAGCCTGCTGGCTTCCCCCAATGACTGGCACTAGAGCAGATTATTCTGGAAGAAAGGCATTCTCACAACCTCATGGCTTCAATTTCTCGAGCCAAAAAGCAGAGAGAAATCCCACAGTTATTAAAGCCAATAAATCAAGGCTTGAGAGGTCCTGTGCATGGAATTGGAGAGCGTTTGCATTTTTCTGCCCTCAGAGCTTTAAGGAAGGTTTTTTTTCTCCTTTACCTCATCCACCTTGGGTATCTTAAAAGCAGAAAGGCACCCCTGGGACCTGGAGGGTTCTATGAGATGTAATTACGGAACCTTACTTTTAAAGGTTTAAAAGTGCATCTTTATGGGCTCATGCAGTCCCAGTAACAGTAACAGTGGTTTATGTGTTTGATTGACATAAAACATGCCTCGACATTAAACATTCGCTTGACATCCAGGGACCCCGTTCGTGGTCTCTGCCTTGCTTTTGCACCCCCAGCCAACAACCACCCCACAGCTGTCCTGCACCCCTGGCACTGGTGTAGATGCCACGATAGACCCCTCAAAAGGCAGGCACTGCCTCCCACTCCCAAAAAAGTGGAAACAGGCTGTTCCAACATCCTCTGCTCCCACCCTCACAGATCAACAGAAAACGTAAACATCCAATGAAGCCACAGTGGTTTAGAGGCCATTTTTATGGGTGATGCTGTAACTCTGTTATAGCAAACAGGATCTTTCTGCAGCTTCTCCTCTGACTTTTGTCCCTGCAAGCTGCAATTTAATCGCAGCAAATATTAGCTTCTATTGTTTTAGCAGGCCCGAAGTCTGTGACAATTTAGACAAAAATCTGTCTGTATTTGTAGCAAAACAGAAACTCTTTTTTAAACCTAAGTGCAAGTTTTGATTAGCTTATGTTGTGCTTTTTGTATTTTCTTGGATGGAATCAAACTTTATGGCATATAAAAAGCTAGTATCTAACTTATGATGAGGCTATGTCCACCAGAAATACAAACGTAGAGAATTTACCTCATCCAATCAGGTCACAAAAAAAACCCCAAACAACCAGCTGAAAGGCCCCACTTCAAATTTTTACTATTATAATTTCAAAACTAAAAGAAGATGGAGGGAAAAAAGTGCAGATCAAAAATTACCAGTGGAAGTTGGAAACAAACTGAAAATAATAAATCAGATTTGGGGGGGGGGGGGG
>VWZT01016361.1:430898-483814 GCA_013397055.1 Pachycephala philippinensis | reverse complement strand
GGGGGGGAAGTCCATCTGTCTTCAGATAATTCACAAGTGAAAAAAGTTCATTACAAATGACTTGCCCTGCTGCAAATTTTTAGTAGCACTTGTGTACAGTACATCATAAAACTTCTACACTTGACATATTTTAAGAGAATGCCATTACTGACTGGAACTTCAGTTGGCAGCTGGAAACTTGCCAGAAAGCAGACTCTGAGTCTGTATCAGATGGGGGAAATTTGGAAATTTCAGGAGGCAGGGAAGATACATAACTCCTCATTCCCACAACAAAAGAGTTTTAGCAAAAAAACCACTCAAAAAGTTCACAAAATAAAAAAAGTCAGCGTCTACATTGGACAACATTAAAAAAAAAAAAAAAAAACATGATTAAGGAGCACACATAAGTATGAGACCTAGTATTTAGAAATGGGAAAAGTGTGTCAATTTTCTAAAAATTTAATTTAGCATTGTTTTCAGCATTGCCTCAACACCTTTCATTAAAAAGATTTAACTTTTTATTTCATAAGTGAAGGGGACTTACTGGGAAATTTCAGACCAAAGTGCCAAAAGTGAAAAAAAATCTTCACAAATCAAAGCAGGGAATTGCAACAGAAATGCAGTCCCTATATCAGCAAACTGCCTTGTGCTTCAGCTAAGCACAACTCTAAGAAAAGGAAGGGGAGAAAGTAGTCTGGGTTTGTACTGCTTTGATTCCCCTTATTTATCTCCTTCTCCATTTGTTTTCATGGTGGGTTTGGGGGCAGGGGAGGTTTGGGGCTTTTATTTTTACAGTAACATCTAAACATATGGGTCTACATACCAGCCCAAAGCAATGTCTTCCTGAAAGATTTATCAGCAAACTTTTCCAGTGTTTCTTTGCATATAGCTTAGAAGGACAGTTTTGTTATACATGCAAATGTTTCTTTGTTCATCCTTCTGCCTTATTTCATTTTACTTTCATTTTACTACCAGGTAGCTAGTTTAATAATTACTTACTCCACAACTATTTTTGCTGTCTCCTCCCTATGCCAATATTAAGGCCTCTGGGCAAACTTTTCCTCTCTGGACTTTGTTGTCCTTTTCCTTGTGCTTTTCCCACTGTAGCAGGCTGACTAGAAGGGATGAAAGCTGTCTGGGCAATATCTTTAAGCAGCCAAGAACCATCTATCACAACTGGGCTCCATTTACCGCAGCCACGTGTGCTTGTGCACAGTTTACAGTTGTGGTTTTTTTGGAGGGGATTGTGGCACAGTTTATAGGCTGCTCAAGATGTCCATTTGGGTGCAAGTGCATCCATTTATACAGAAGTGTATATACATGCACCCCTAGAAAAAGCTTGTGTGCTTTTTATTTAATGTTATGTCCTGGAATTAAGCTTCCTTTAAAAGAAAAATAAAAAGGGCACAACGATTTACAACTGCCTTACACTATTTTATTCCCTCTTTTCTATTTATTTTTTTTTTCTCAAATGAATCTCCTATTATCCTGTTCCTTTTCACCCCCAGCCTCAGGATTTTTTTCTTCTTCCCTTTCCACTTTCTTCTTACCTTATGTTATCTTCTTCTGCTTTCTCTTTCTCTTTCTCTTTAGCTCTTTCTCTTTCTCTGTTCTGCCTTTTCATCTTGCCTTTTCCCTACCCTACAATTTTCCCTTTGACTCCTTTAGTGCTCAGCCCTCTTACTGTCAGTTCCCTACATATCCCTCTCTTCCCTGCTGTTCCTGCACCTACTCCTTTTTATCCAACACATGACTGCTGAGGCATCTTCTCTTCACATGGAGACACTATTTGCTCCCTTCCTTGAGATTTTATGCTTATCATGTACCTAGGTGCTCACATTGTCAGTAAGAACACACATTTTGGTAATGTTTAGGAGAACAGTAACAGTGTGTTTTGGGCTTTGGGTGTCTATTTTGATATTTCACGGTCTCTGATGCAAAATTTTTAGTTTCAAACCACTCACTTCTGTGAAATTGCTTCTCTCCGGGATAGTGTTAAAGTATTAACTATAAAAGACAGCAAAAAATTGTTAGGGACAAAATGAATGCTGCATGTTTCTGTAGAGCTGATTTGCTTTTTGTTTTCTGCTGTAACAATTGATGCCTTGTCAGCTTCACTATTTGGATATAATCATACAAGGAGCTTCATGAAGGTATTTCTCTTTGAAATGCTGTATTTCACTGATATGAAGACATTCTGCAGATGCATACTGGTTTTGATAAAGCTGTTGATTTTCCATTATTCAAAATGTATCTTATGGTCATGCCCAGAAAAGGGCACTTAAATAATTATTTTCAAAATCTGTTTTTTTCCTAGCTTTTCTAAATGTCCCAAAATTTTGGCACATACAGTTTTTACAAACGTGTATGAAGGTTTCATTCAAATCCTAGCATAGGTGAGGATTTTTTTGGTAAATACTTATTGCAAAAAAAACCCCAAACCAAAAGAATTCAAAAACAACAACAAAAAAAGCCCAAACAAACAAACACCCCCACCAAAAAAAAAACCCCAAAACCAAACCAACCAACCAACCAAAAAACCCCCACGAAACCAAAAAAACCCCTGAGTCTCAGTCCAGTAGCAAAACTAACTGAGCATACATGCTGATTATACGGCTTCTTGGCTGTACCAAGACACATGCAGCAGCTCTTCAGGAAAAATTCAATGTGCCATTCCTAGGAACATGCATTAAGGTCTAAGTAAATTAGCTACAAACATTCTCCACTGGAAAATCTGCCAAGAACTTGCAAACAGATGATCAGGCACATTCTTAACGTAGTTTCTGGGTACCAGATTACCTTTGATTTCAGTATACTTAGGGTTATGTCAGCTCAATGAATCCCTTGGAAACAGTCACTCACCAGGAAAGCCAGTCTTCGTGCAGGCAGATTTGTTCTGATCCTCTTATCAGGGCAGAGGGAAGGTCTCAGAGCAGCAAACAGTGCAGCATTGGCTTACTGCAGCCCAAACACCCAAAGCTCTTCCACCCTAGAGGAAACCTGAATGTCCCCAAGAGGCCAGTGACTGTAGGAAGAGCAGTGGAACTATTCAAAATAAGAATTTAGCTCCAAGGAGCTGATTCTGCAAACACTTTAGCACATGTACAGCTTTTCTTTACAAGAAACCTCAAAGAGAGCCGGCAAGTGTTGCTTCATGCAAGTCAAGTCAGTCATATGGCAAAGTGTTTACAGGATTTGGATCTAAATTTTGAAATCATTTCAGGACCCTTAAAAACAGGCGCTAGATAATCGTAAATTCCTTTTTTTAATTTTATTTTCCAGCAGGAAACGAATGTATAGTACTGTTGTGCTGCAGTTTAATCCACTGACCGGACACCCAGAGTAGAATGGGTTCCCCTCCAGTGTTTGAGGTCAGGGAATGCTGTGCAGCCCTTGGGTGCAGGACAGCCATGGACTCACAAATGATGCGGGAGAAGCCACTGTCCCCTTCCCTGGCAGCCTGTGTTCATTCCCAGAAGTTCACAAAACAAAGTCAAGATGGATCAGACTTTTCTTAGGCAAGCTGAGGAATGGAGAGCTTGGCTCATGAAGTGGGATGGTCAGAGACTGACCTGTCTGGGACACCAACAAGGACAGAGGCTATGAGAGGTCGGAGCTGATGCCTGCTGATCAGCAAAGGGAAGGGGTTATGATCATGGAGATCACCAGGACAGTAACATTGGGCTGGGCTGCCACACCAGCCAGGTAAAATGGCACAGAGACAGCAGAAATGTGGCCAGCAGCAGTTTTATTTCATTTACAGTAATTGAAAAGGGTGTAATAAGGTTGCCTACATGCATATATCCCGCACAAGGCAGCTCTCCCTAGATAATTGTAAAGGGGAAAGCAAACTTAATGGCAATTAGCTTTTCTCCATTTTGTTTTGCACAAAAATTAGCAAGCATTTTGAAGCTTTTTATATTTTGTCTGCTCGATGGCAGTAAGCCGGGAGAGGCAGGTGAGTTTCCAGGTGGCTCACCCCAGAAGGTGCACTTTTCTCTGCTTGCTTTAGGACACAGCAACTTTTTAAAGCTCTCCTGAGACAATTTACTTCTGCCTTGACTTTATGTGCATGTCGTTTCATCATCTGAGGCCTCGTTTCATACATACGTTTATAATATGGGTTTCATTTCAATAAGCTGGGAAAGCAATAAATTTAAAGCTGACTAACAGTTGTTTTATGTGGCTGCCAACCTGCCAAGTAGCATTCTTAATTATTGCCAGGAAACTAAGTGTTTTGCAGCCATGTGTTTTACATTTGAGTGTAGTATGTCTTGTCAGCCCTCTCCACTGGACTGATGGATAGGCCAGTAATTTTTGTATGCAGAGAGGCCTGCGATGGTGGGTGGTTTCTTTGTCATCAGGTAGGGATATCAACAACAGCATGATGGACGGGAATATCCCAACAAAAAAGTTGTCGCAGCAAAGCTGAAAGGAAGGGGTTAAACCTGAGCCCAGAACTGTAGTATTTTTTTTCTGTTCAAGACTGTAGGGCAACTACTTATTAAAGTTGTCAGCAAAGAAAAAGCATAAACATATTATAAATTATATATATTAGAATAAGATGGATGACTGTTTTGTTCCTTCTGTGCAGGATAGAGATGTTGCTATGAGCAGACTCCCCTTTTCTTTTCCCCAGACTAAATTCATTATTTTTGCACCAAAACAAGCAATGGTTGCATGGCTTGTTTTCTGCAGTCTGTGTTTAGGCTCCAAGATGTTGGCCCATGTTTTGGAAATCAGCCAGTAAAAGGAGGACAGAAAATGAATACTAAAAAAGGAAGCACTGACCCAAACAGTCTTGTTGCATGTATTCTGCTCTCCAGAATGCTTTGAAGTCTTAAGAGAAACTTGACTGAGTAAGTTCAGTGCCTCCAGGCCCTCAATTTGCACAACCAACACTAGCTTTTGTTGATCATCGTCATTGACCCTAGAAGGATTATAAAGGTTGTATTCTTTTTGTTGATAATGTAAGTCTTGAGCAATTTTTAAATAATGGGATAAACATAAACACTCTGTTAGGAAGCAAGTTTTTGTGTTCAGTTCATTTTTTTTTTCTTTAATAGATTACATGCGTGAGACAAATCCCAATTAAAGAAAGATTCTTCTCATGAGTATCTTGGGCACTGCTGCAGAATATTGTTCCTCCTGCACACACGTACCTAATTTTAGAATGGTTCCCATTTTTCTCTTGTGTTGCAGAAAATCCTAATAGTGTTTACTGCTTTTTCTTTTCTTCAAGTATTCTGTTGTTTTGTTAAGGAGGGATTAATTAGTGAATCATTATTCCCACTTTGGCATGTGAAAATCTGGAGTGTGCTTTTATCCATTTCCCAAGAGTGCACATTGGCACTGTAGCAGAGGATGTGGAAGAAGTGTTTTTCAAAGAAGCAGATGTAGCAGCTTTGGGAGCATCTGTACTGGTGTGTTTGGCTGAGGGATTCCTACTAACAATTTCCCCTTTAGCCAGACAGTGCCCATGTGCTTCTCACAGGTGAGACCTGCCTTTGTGAAAAAAAACTTTCTAATGAAAATTATCATTAAAGGTCATGTGCTATTTCTATTCATTATCACAATTTCTAAGTAATTCTCTGCTTCTTCTCAAATAAATCAATTTCTTCTGGTTTCACATGCCACTTCCTATCTCAGGGCTACATTTTTCCAAGGAGATTGTGAGTATAGGCAGAAGCTGAACACAAATGGCATAAAATTCTCCTCCCACTAAAGTCGATAGCAAATTCCCACTGACTTCAGTCAGGTCAAATCTATTCATGGGAAGTGAAAGTTTACCTTGGCGATACTTAGAGAATCTGAGATACATATTTTTGAAGTCCATCAGTTCTCTGAGGGTGCACTTAGCTTACTTATCCCAGATTTGCACAGGGTACTTTGAGAGAGACTGTGCAGAAGTGCAGACACCAGAGGAAACTGGAAGGCAATGAAGAGTGACCAGAGGCTGTAGTGATAAGGGTGTTGGTGGCCAGAGGCAGCCTCACACAGGACCTGATTAGCAAGGTATGTGCAAAGAGAAAATGGCCTCCTTTTGCTGATCAGCAAGGTGAAGTCTGAGTTTCATTTTGACTCTGTGCTGACCTAACTCTGCTGCTATTTATAGCACTAGCCAAATCTGAGACTGTGTGAAAATGTCTCCTTAACCTTTCAAAACTGGCACACAGGTTTTTACATCACTATTTGCCCTCCACTCCAGGGTCACC
Organism: Pachycephala philippinensis; assembly: GCA_013397055.1. NCBI lineage: Eukaryota > Metazoa > Chordata > Aves > Passeriformes > Pachycephala > Pachycephala philippinensis. Next base: position 477,620 of record VWZT01016361.1, on the reverse strand, counting down.
TAAAAGAAAGTGCTGGCTGGCCAACATAGGTGAGCTGCCACCAGCATTGCTTTACTCACTAAGCCAAACAAAAAGCAGGTACACTTTGGCATTAAACAAGAGGATGCTGACCATGCTCTGAAAGCATGGCTTAATTCTGATTCTGGAAACTGCAATGAGCCAGCTCTGTGTTACTCAAAGTCATTTAAATGTGCTCTGGATGACCAAGTCACTGGAGACACTGCTGGCATCCTGCCTTCTCCTCTCTTCTGTTTAGGGAGAATCATTCAATGAGCTCATGGTGCATCAAGGCATCTCAAGGAGGAGGATTGAAGGCAAGACCCTACTTTGCTGTCTGCTGTCTGAAGACAAACCAGGTGCCCCAGTAGACACCACAGAGCACAGACTCTGCTTGCAGGGAGTAGAGGGATTAACTTCTTCCTTAAGCACCAGTTATCTCGGTATTTCAGAATTACCCCAGATTATGACAAAGCAAACAGAAAAGCCATATCCACTTGTATAAAAAAAGCATATCTAAAATTATTCCCATGTGTGAGGTGCTGCTGCATGACATTAAGTGCAGCAGCCAAACCAGTAACAGTTAAATCCCGCAGATCCCCATAAAAGTGCTCGGTACACAAATACACAGTAAATGAAATGACTGAATTAGAAGCAGAGATAAGTGAAGGACAACAATTTGCTGCTCTGTGTTTAATATCATTGCCAAAGTGCTGAGGCACTTTCAGATTAAGGGGATTTTTGCACATTTTCCCCAGTAAAATTTTTGGCAACTGCTGACTACCTTCTTCTGTCTTGCTGCGTCATTAAGAGCCCAGGCTCTTCACTTCAGTGGCATGTCCCCTGGCTAACTTCCCAATGAAATGTAGACATTCATTTATGTTTAAAGTTCAATTTTTACTACTTCTGCTCATAGAGAAATCCTTCTGGCCTCAGTGGTGTGTAGGTGAAATTCAGTGGCAGTGAAACCTCCCAATGATGTGCTCATTGACCAAAGCTTTGTAACTACAGAGGGCAGAGCAGTCTGGCAGAAGCCCACCCGAGCACCCCAAGATCAGCTCTGCTTCTCTGTCTCACCATGGACTCCAAAAAAATGCAAGTGAATTTAATGAAATGCCTTGTTGTACTTCAGGTTATTCCAGATTGAGATATCAAAGATATCAGCAAAAGAGCTAATTGATTTATTATCACTTTCCTTGTGTCCTGGGCAAAAAAAAACATGTCAATGTTTAAAACAAAGTTTCTGTTGTTTTCCCCACTCCGCCCCACCTTCCCAAACTCTTCTTTCAGTACTTGAGCCCATGGATTTCTCTAAGATGGATAGATCAGAGTCATCTTCTCTTAACAGATAGACAGAGGCAAACCCGGACTGTCCCTGAGCACCACCACACTTCAATGGGCCAGATCCACCCATGGGGGATATAATGAACCGTATAGTGAAAGCAATAGCAAAGATATAGCACACAAATGCACCCACGAAGAACCAGGATGCTCCTTTGAAGAATTTACTTCTTTCACGATTATTGTGTGATTTAGTTATTAGGTGTGAATTCTCAGAAGTGAAAGTAAAGATTAATTCCAAAACTGCATCTCCACTTGGCCCTTGCCTTGCCTTGCCTTGCCTTGCCTTGCCTTGCCTTGCCTTGCCTTGCCTTGCCTTCCCTTCCCTTGGTTTTCCAGGTGCCATTGCACATTCACCAGGGACTGGACCATGTAACCATGTCCACGCTGCCTTGTAACCTTATCCTTCCTCCCACCCTTTGAAAATAGCAACAGAAGAGGTGAAAGCCTTCAAAACCAACACAGAAAAAAGCAGGAGAGGATATTTGAAGAAAGAAGCCTCTCCCCTGTGGAGACGGGGAACTGACGTGCCTGTGATGTGGCTTTCAACATGTCAGTGCCACAAGAGCACTAGACAGATCTGCCGTGTTGCAGTCCTCACGTAGCAAAGGCGAACTTGTTTTTAATAGACAACACATTGGAAATATAGCCCTGATTAAATCTCTCTCTTCTCTTTCCTTTTCCCTTCCCCTGTGGCTACCTTGTGATCAGTTTGGCAAATCTTAAGGATTACAGATGTAGCACTAGCATAAACACAAATATGGAACATTAGCTGCACAGGCTGCTTTGAAGATAAAGACTGACTTTAAATTCCACAATCCTGAGGGCTCTTGTCGCCTTGAAATCTGATTTCAAAGCTCAACACCACTGAAATGTCTTGTTGAGAGTGATGACAGCAGGCAGCGAAGTGTACACTGTATTGTCACCACCTGTGATTGGTGGCAAAGTGCATACTTTGGCTACCACATACTGACTCCCTAGCTGTGGGCTGCCTGTAATAATGCAAACAATAACTGCTGGCTAATTTCAGTCCTGTAAGTGTGGTGATGAAGTATTGCATAAACTCAGAAACCATGAGAGTTAAGTGGATGGCGTCCGTTTTCACTGTTTTCAAGGGGCACAGGGAATCTTTACTGTGTCAGTCTGTGGGAGAGAGAAAGAGGGGAACACTTTCCTCCAATAATGAGAAGCCAGCAATTAAGGAAAGACCAAGAGGCCATGAGGCTGTAAACACTCACAGTTTGTGTGAGGAAGAGCTGTATCTGTGAGAAAATCTCCAGGACCCTGTCCATGGGCTACACAGTACCCTGCAGGCACTGAGCAGGAACATAAGGCACACAGCAAAAGGGTACTTGCTGGGACCCCAGCCCTGTTTCTTGGTCACTGCTATGGAAGTGATGTCCTGTAACCTGCAAAGCATCACACCGTGGATGGAAATAGGTATTGGGGGGCCAGGTGGGCCCAGAGATGGTCAAGGAGTAGTTTGTTGCTGCACTTCCACTGGTCAGTACTTGAGGAGCAGTGGAAATGGCCACAGGAAGGCAGGAGCTGGGCAGCAATGGGTCTTTGAGGACATACACTTGTCTATGCTGCCTCTGTCTCTGCACCATGATTCCCATCATGCCCTGGGGACCAGGGCTGCATGGGGACCTGGGGTATTCACACAGCTAGGAATGGCGAATTGACTGTCTGTCTCCTCTGACAGTGAAGCCGTGGACTTTTTCTACTGATTTCAATGGAAACGGGCTTTTGCCCATTCACTTACCTCTGTGTAAATGAATATTAATTACATAAAAGTTTGGGTGATCTTTAGCTGACAGATTCCTTAGAGGTTTCCTGAATACTCCCAGGAAGACAGGAAAAGTGTCCTCTGATTCAGTTTTAGGAGAAAATCCAAGAGCAATACAGAAGGCTTGCTGTTGGAAAAACAGGCAGATAACCAGCCCAGGATATCACTATTGACAAACTGGGACAACAAGGAGTTGGGAGTGACACAATGAGGCTAATGGATACCAGCCCATTTGGTTGTGATAGCTGACCTCTTGCTGATGAAATGAACTCTTGTCATCAAGAGAATACAAGATATCTGGGCCTAAATGAGACAGCACCCACAAGATAGATCCCATTACAACTAAATATTTTTCTTCCAAGATTAGGAGACTTACTGCTTCCCAGGACTTATTAGCTCTGACCTAAGGCACCAATGGAAATGCTATGTTTCTTCCATTCTTATTCTCCTTCTCAATATGAAAGCCACAAAATCAAAACACATATTCTGTAACTCCAGTGAAGCCCACTGTTTCCATAGTTGGTTGGAAAGTGTGTATTTCTGCTTTATCAAAATCTCCAGAATGTTATTCAGCACTTGTTTTCATAACAAATGCAATGGTTTTATTTATTCCCTACTAATACAATGAGCGTGTTGGGTGATTTACAGTCGACAAAACTTGAGAACCACAGAGTTTGCCATCTAAACAAGTAAGGAGAAAGTGAAGGAAGAAATACTTAATATTACAAGGGGAATGCACTGTTTTTCAGCGTCCCTGTTTTTGCCCTTAGTGTTCAATACTGCAGAGGGTTGGGGGGTTGATACAATCCTCATGTGATTGGAGGTCCTGTGGCCCAAGGAAGAGGAGGGCTGTGGACAAGGAGGAGCATACGCCTGATATACCTCCCTCTCTAGTATTAAACTACTGATTGGGGTCAAGGTGTGAGGGAAAACAGAGCAGGGGCAGAGAACTGGGGGAATTTAGAGATAAAACCTTCTACATTTGCTCTCTAGTATAAATCTATTACTGGCAGCCAAAAGCCTTATGAGATGTATATAGTGAGATAAAAGAATCCTGGGGGATAAAGCATGAGAGACTCTGATCAAGCAAACAATTTTAGCTGGGAGCCATGTAGACGAAAAAATATTTCAACTCAGTTAAAAGGTCAGGAGAAAGATCTTGCCATTTTGGGAATGGCGGTCCAAGCCAACACTAACCAATCCTTAGAGCATGACTCAGGAAAGCATGTCTCATCTAGGGTGAGTGAGGATGGCCAGGTGCTCTGTTTTCATGATGGTGTGATGATTCAGTGGCCAAGAGTAAATACTGATGATACCAGATCCTTTCCTTTTTGAGAAGCAAAGCCAAATGGCAGCAGGTTCTGTTTGCTACCAGCTCCAAGGAAAAAAACACCTGATGCTGAAATCGCAATGCTCTGTCCTCCTTATTTGCTAGGCATTTTGCGAAAGTCTCCCAACAGGAATATTTCAGTTCTGCACTACCTTCACTCTGATACAAAGAACTGTACTGTGACAAATTGTGACAAATATATGCCTCCAATGTGTCGGTCTTTTCAAGTTTCACACAAACACAGAAGGACTCCTATCAGCTTTTGTGGTACTTGTACGTGTGTATGTCTTTCTCACCTTACAGTTTAAAATGATACCAATTAAGATAAGAAGAAAAAAAGCAAGAAACAGAAATCATTATCTTCTCTCAAAGATATTACTTAAAAAGGTCAAATTTGTGAATGTAGTGTCTTAATAATAATAGTAGCAATAGTAATAATACTAATATTAAAAGTGGCTTGAAAATCAATGAGGTAAAAATAGTTGAGAGCAACACTGGAGTTTTTTAACTACTTTATTTTTTAAAATGAATTAATAAATTCTACAATAATCAGCTAGAATGAAAAACTTCAGGTTTTAATAAAATGCCAAAGGTTTTGACAGTGTTCAATTGTCTGCAAGGAACTTCTCCAGGGTCAAATAGAAAATCTCTGCCATAGCAGGAAGTGTCAAACCAGTTTCCCTAGTGCTCAGGTTGTATTTTATATCCCAAACTATTTTTCCTGTGAGAAAAAGCTGACATCTTCTCTAAAGAATCTGTTTCATTTTACTTTTCTTTGCAACCTGAGATTTCTTGATGTTTACTTTGCTTCATATTTTCTTATCTTTCACTAATAACTAGTACAAATCTGGAAGGGAAAACAATTTTCCAGTCTCAGGGGGTGGGAACAGCAGAGCAGTTTTCTTAAATCCTAATCTATGACTGGTAATTATGGCCATTTCAAGGTTCCCTAGGAGAATTATTGTCTTCTGAAATATTTTAAATAGCTAGCTGTCCACAACTTTTCTTTGCCTCAGAAAATGGAAATATTATCATTTTAATGTCTACTGTTGCTGCTGCTGGGAGCAATAAAGCTAAGTTCATGTTCTCCCACGGTGTAGGAATCAATGGGAAATAAATAATACTAAAATATGCTCTGGAATTCTTTTACATGACAATCTGAGAAAAAAGGTGGTGAACAAACACTGAAAACCCCAGACTGACGCAACAGCAAAGATGGAGTTCATCCTACCCCACCTGAGTCACTTTACTCAGGCAAATGATGCAGAGTAATGATTTAGACATACTGTGAAGACAGAGGGGGAAATGCATCTCCAGAGACACTTTACCTCCTTATCTTAAGGTGGGGTCAAACCACCCTCAGGAGACCTTGCATCTCTGTAGAGAGGCTTCTGTGTGGGCATGTCCCCTCTGCTGTGTCAGCCTGCCTCGTACAGCGCTGCTTTTGCACTCACTTCTTTTTAAGGAGAAAGAGGTCTCAGAAGGCCATGAGAGTGCTGCAGAGGTCTCAGAAGGCCATGAGAGTGCTGCAGGGGCAGTGTCACTTTGCCACATTATGGCTCAGTTACACGTTTTAGTCCCTTGCCTGCTGTGAGTCAGAGCACCTTTGTCCCTCTTTGCTGCTGCAGCCAGGTAGCCACTGGGCAGGTGAGGACAGAACCATGTCTCCAGGCTTGCTTTTGCTGCCTGGTATTCCTCTGAGTAGAGATGTGCAAAGCAACATTTGAAGTCGGGAGTTCTTGACCAGAACAAGATTAAGGTACCATTTGCTCTTCCAGAGCAGAGATTATTTTCACTGTATGCAGATCTGAAGTGAAAACTAGAAAGAGCATGAGAGAGGCTGGGAGATTTGTCTCCCTCTTTCCAGAAACATGCTCATAGTTCTAGCAATACTCTTCTGCCTGCTTTTTCAATAGCTTTTAAAATTCAGTTGCTTTATCTTAGGAAAACTCTGAATCAAGAATTCATGATCACAAGGGCTTGTTGACTTCAGGGCTGCCACAGCAAAAACAATGAGCTGTTCCCACTGCTCTGTGCATTTGCAGGATTGGAGAGTTTGATGACAGTCTGCACAACTACGTTTATATAAGGAATAACCTGAGAGAAAATTAGTCCTGCTTGACTCACATATTGACTTTCTTTTACTTCTGGACATGTCTGAAAAGGAGACAGGCTATGTCAATTGTACTTAACAGAAGGACTAAGAGAGCACTTAAAAATGTTGATTTCCAGAAAGCCTTTGGCTTCACTAATGGTGAAAGCAGTGACTCAGAAAGCTATTTGCATCTCTCCAGTTAGCAGACTTTAATGTCCTAAAAGGAAAACATTCTGGAATTCCCACCAAGTAACAGAAGTTAATTTCCACACATGACACTTACCCTTCTTCCAGGTAACAGGTTAGCACTAAGCAAAATCCGACTACGTAACCACTGTGGAAAAGGTATGCCCAAAAGTGCTGCCCCCACTTAGGTCAACTCACAACAGAAACAATTCAGCTGTCTAATTTATTGCTACATCACTTAGACATACTTGCACCCTTGATGAGCCTTCTGGACTGCACATAAAACTGGGGGAAAGAGGGACCACAAAACCATGGCATAAATAACAGGCAGATTTGGTACTATCTGTTCAAAGATGGCAAGTGGAAAAAAAGTAGCAAGGGTAACTAATGATTTGGGATATGAATGTTGTGCAAAAATGATTCATTTTCATCCTCTTGAAATCCTTTTGTTTTGGTTTGGTTTTGAAATCATCATTCCTTTGGCAAATGTTTAAAATTGGTGGGGTATGTAAAAATACTATCAAACAGTACAGTTGAAACATCTTTTTTTATAGAGGAGATTCCTTTCAGAAGAATCATGGCACTTTATGCTTTAAAGGTAGGACTTACTGCAGTGAATTGAACCATACACCTCTTTAGCTGCAAATTTAAACTAATACTACTGTTTGATCAGCACAGAGAGGAAATATTATATTTAGAAAAGGAAAAGATCAATCCCTCACAGGTTTGTCCTCAGATGTGTTAAATACTGAGTATATTCCACCAGGAAGAAAAGCTTCTTTTTGGTCAAGGGCTCTGAGATTCAAATATTTTTGGGGGTTTTTCTTGGAGTTTTTTTTCTGCAAATAATGTTTCCTGAAAGAATAGTAATTGTCATACAGATTGTTCATTTAAATCAAAATTTTAATTATCTCTAGCTCTGTAGATTAATAATAAAGTGCTTGTCATATACCCAAATAGCAAAGTAAATGTGTTAATAAATGTGCTTATAAATATAAACAAATTGATGGGTCTTTTAGAAATATAAGTTGTAACCTTACTTTAGAAATTCCATTTCAAATAGAAAAAGTAAAATAGACCTCGGTGCATTAAATTTATCATGTTCCATATTGACATAGATTGCTGATTTTTCACCTACAGGTCAGTTAAGAGGAGGAGGAAGACACATTAAAAAATTGTAAATGCTTGAAGGTTGTGCTTTTTGTCGGGAAACATTGCTGAGTCTGCCAGCGGATAAGCTTTGCATTACACAGAAAGTGATAAATGCTCGCCAATGAATGAACAGATATTTTTTTGAAGGTGCTCTTCTGTCATTAAGGTTTTTATAACGTTGATAAACTCCTAATTTTTAGGCATTTGAAGAAAGTTTCATAATCTGAAGAAATATTATCACTGGCTGCTAAAAATTCCATTGGTCATACATTTGTCTGGCTATGTGAACCTTTCCAGCTGTAACAACAAAAAATAAGTATCTGCATAGATGTATATGGGCTTGTATCTATGTAGTATATATTTACACATACATTATTATATGTATAACTACCTAGATGTACATATGTGTTTTTGCAAGCCGTAATAATATTTCTTCTTTCTCCAAATAATTTTCACACTCATGTAATTCCACTTAAGCTCCTGCTATGCTATGAAGTTAGTATGGAAAAGGAATTTTACATTAGATAAAATTGGCTTGATGGTGGACATGTACAGCCAAAAGATATATTTTACTTCATGATGATGCACTGTCATTGCACAGAAGAGTATTTAGTAAAAAGCATTGGTTTAAACAGGTTTTTGTTCAGAAAAAAATTGTTTTATTACTAGGGGGACCATTAAGTGAAACTGACCAGTGGGGAAATACATTCTTGCTTTGCTAAGGCTGAAGAGCTTCCTTTTATAATTTTGATTTTCAAATTAAAGTTGATTTGTTTTGAGTCATATCCCCCCAAGAAAGCTACAAGTAACCAATCTTAAATTTAGGTGATGGAGAGACCTTCCAATGGCTTTCAAAGATACCTATCTAATTGCATTTTTCACTTGTTATAGGAACAGCACTGAACACTTAAAATCAAGAGACAAATTGGAAGAGTTTGAATGGGAAGGACACTGAAAAGATTGACAAAGTGCAGTGTCTTCCAGTCACTACTCAATAAAGTCAGATACTTGCCTGTTCTGCAGTGAAATAATACTCTGTATATGTGATTGTCTTGGGGTTACAGTTAACTAAACAAAATTAAAATATTTCTTTCATTTAATTCTACTTCTACTATAGAAATGCATTTGTTTGATTTGTCAAGGTATGGGCAGGAGCAACTTTACATAGTCAAAAGCTGAAACCAGTGTTAAACATTTAAACAAACACACACTAAATGTTTCTGTATTAGATTAATATTTTAATATTTAATGTTATGTTTGGGGGGGTGGGGAGGGTTACTAATTTAAAGCAACTACTGACTGGTACTTGAACATTTCTCCTAAGATAATGCTGGAGGTGTGGAGGACATACAAGTAAACATCACTGAATAGAAATTTTAGTTCCCAGCAGGAAAATCTTCTTTCTTATATACAGTATGTGTCAGAGAAAGAGCAGTAAATTGCAGTACCTACATATAGCAAAAACCATAATTTGTTTTGCTACTTGGAGTATGTTTTTAACTATGACAAGAGCTTAAGTATGGTTGTCATAAACTTTCCTAAACACAATTGTGCAAATTTACATATAAAAGAACCCTTTTTATGGCTGTAGTTAAGTTTATAGAAAGCTTTTGCAACACATTTCCTCTCATTTGCCATGCTCACCTTTAGCTTCACACATATCAAAGTGAATGAAATTTTCTCATCCTGCAATGGATGTTTAGATCTGCACAGAATTCATTGTTCTGCTTCATAAACTGATGTATTACTTGATTCTTATAGGGTTGCCACTCGCAGGGGGAAAAAAAAAGAAAGTAGTTGTTCTGCTGTTTATTTTTGAGGAATGTCTTTTCTAACTCGGCACCACCAGAAAGATTGCTGTTATCAGTGCTCAAATACCAGTCACTCCCTTATGAAGCAAGAAAAGATACACTGAGCGGTCCCAGGGACTAAGGAAACTTTGGCATTTCATCAGTTTCAGGGCTAGAATTTCACTGTCAAGCTCACTATCTGCTGGGCCCTCACAGATAAACAGTAGATAGGAACTCGCAACACATTCCTTTCATGTTCACTAATTTCAGAAAGAGACTCTGCAGTCTAACACCAGCACATCCCTTGAAGTCCTATCTCTCTGCTTGTATCTTTGGCAGACGTGTAGTAATTAGTAAAACAGAGCGAAGATATTTTACACCGCTCCGTCCACTTGGCTCTGCCATTATGAACAAATGCTGCAAGTTTTGCCTGGGAATGGCATCTCACACTCTGTGCTTGCATTATAAATCCCTATTTAAATCTGAAATTCTTTTAAATTAGTTAGGATGTAAACTTTAACTTCAAACGATAAAGGACTCTTGCTACTGTAATTTATAGCTTTAGGAACTAAGGAAGTTTATCTCCTGCATATTTAATGGAAGTTTAAGACACCATATTAAAAATGAAATTAAGATAAATAGAATCATGTTATCACTGCCTCATCTTACTGAAATTAAATAAAATACTGTGCAAAAGTGAAGTTTCTTTACAGCTAAAAGAGGAGTTTTCTTCTTTAAAAAATATTTATCCTTTTTCACTTGTTAAACTTCATAAAATACTTTCTCCTTCTGGACTAGATTTTGCCACTCTCAATCAGAATAACAGATATGTCACAAAAGGTCTCGCTGTTTGCAGCTGGCCCATGTCTAAAATAAAGTGCTGCTCAACAAGAGCAGAATGACAATCAATGAAGGACCTATGTCCTCCTTGTCAATAAGGCACTGGTAGTATTTTTTATATATATTGCATAGATACTGTAATACATCTCTTATATTGTATGTAGCAGATGTTTACATCTCTAAAAGTATTGCTTGGCTTCAGTGGCTGAGCATTTGTGTATTACTAAGTTGGAAAATCTTCCTGCTTTGTTCAGTGAGACAAATACTGCTGCAACTTTGCATTTCTAGAGCACCTTTCACAAGATAGAAGATACCAAAGATCAAATCCAAGGTGCAAATTAGTAGCCTCCATTTTCTCTGATGATTCTGGCCTGAATCATGAATGAGTCAATGGCACTGCTCAAGGTATATTACAGTCATGAACGGGTTATAATTGGAGAAATGGGTTCATTTCCACCAACTATCTAATTTGTAAATGAGATTAATACATCATGCTGAAATTTCATGGCAAATCTAGCCATGCTGCAGAGGTGAAAAAAAAGGAACCGAAATAAAAATGTAAAAAAATCTCCAAAGCTACTACAAAGGGAATACGAAGAAGGGCATTAGAGGAGGCTTTGTGCTACGTTAAACTTCCTTTTATGCAACAAGTGGGTCCAAATTCAGTGCAGGTAGATGCAGATATCTTCTGCTGGAGAAAAGCTGCATTTTGCTTAGACTACTCTGAGTTCAATTAGCATAGAATGTTAGAAATGTTAAGAACCCCATTGCTACTGAAAGCCAAGTCATTACGGGCTACTCGCTACTGCCACTCTAAAAGTTGCAGAGCTACTTTGTCACCCTCAGATTTCTGAAGTGAGAGAGATAAGGGTACTGTGGAACCATTCCTTCTAGGTCACTGGGAAGAGCATTCCCCTGGCAAGATGCCAGTTCCAAGGTCTTGTCACACCTCTGACTTCTCTGTGTAAATAGTGCAGGAATCTGTGTGCTTCCCTTTTATTCTGTGAGACAGGAGGGCAGCAGTATTTGCTGGTGTAAATGAGGAGATGGATGAAGTTCAGTGGCAGCCTGAGTCGCTCTGTCCAGTGTTCATCTAAAAATGCTTAACAAACTTGTACCAAACACCCTGCATTAAAAAAAGAAAAAAAAAAAAACCCAACCCTCAACCAGCAGATAATTCTTTCAACTCCTTCTGATGACTCTTGTCTATAATGGATTGCTCTCTTTAAAGTATTACAAATCAAGTCACAAGACTGGCAGAGACAATTCTTTTTTCTTCTCTGATCCAGTCCATCTGAGCAGGGAAATATACATTCAGATCTTCAGGAAAACCTTTTAAATTGAAAATACAAAATGAGATTCAGTGACTACTTCATATATCCCCTTGCCCATCACTCCCATTAGGTAGAAGGTAAGGAGTCATCTACAATGAGTGAGCTTGCCATGATTTTGTTGCCTTTTATTTACTGTCCATTTTAAAGTATGGAGTAAGACTGGACAATAAAACCCTCTCCTGAAATTTAGAAAAACCCTGTTCCCTATCTGATTTGAGTCATTAGAAGTCTTTAACCATCCTGCAACCCTCTCCACCTAAACCTCTCCACAGGAGAGAAGAGAGATGTTGCTCAGGAAGGCGTCATGCATTTTCTTCTTTCTGTTCTGAACATAACACTGCTGGTGGTCTGGTAGGATAAATACAGAACATTCTTCATATTAAGTCACAGACTGTGAGGGTCTGATCAAGCTGCTTGTGACATGTAAAGGATCCCCTCTTGAGTCAGATGATGAATTACAGCCTCTCCAAAAAACTTGCTCATCTGAGGAAAAATAATCAAAGCCTTTTACAGTAGATAGTAAATAAATGTTCTTTTCATGCTGTTACTACAAGCTGGTCAACCTCATTATCCAGATCAGGGAATGAATGAGGAGGAGCATTTTCCAAAATAAAACCTCTCAGCTAAACCAATTATGTATTTCACAGTTGACAAAGTAGAATTGTGGCTGATGTGGCTGTGTCCCATGGGAACTTAATTAAACCATCACACTCCACCATCAATAAACCAATATTCTTCAACAACAACATTACTTAACCCTTCCAGTTAAAGGCATGTACCTGCCTGTGGAGCGTCTTGATAACATATTCTGGCCTCTCAGCTTTGCTGTGTATCACCATTCTAGGAGAGGAGTGTGGAAGGCAGACAAAACTAAAAGTAAGGAATGTTTTAGATGCTGTTAGTCACTTGAAAAATTTAGTTACCAGGGAAGTAATCAGTTCTTAATTACTACTAATATACATTTGGGCAAACTGCTGACACAATTTTTATACTTACAAGATACCTGCCAATACATGATTTTACTGCTTACTGTTCTGCCCTTTTACTACTTGCTATCCTTTTATTCTTAGAGATTTCAGTTTCAAACCAGGATGTAGACTCTGTTGGATTCACAGTTTGCCCTACCACTGTTCCTCTCTAGTAATACCCAAGGTGTTAGGTCTGCTTGAAAACTTTATACAAAAACACCAAGTAAATGAATCTTCTGGTATCCCATCACCCATAAAGGAAGAGTTACCTCATTTTTTGATGTTACCTCTTTTTCTGTGGGCCTTTGGACACTGGAGTGCATCCAGGTAAAATCATTGCTCTAAACCCATCACAGCACTAGCACACGACAGGAGTGTGTGAGGAGATGGGTTTTAACTTGTGAGTGGGAAGAAATTATGGACATACATAGACCATATCCTTTAAGTGGAAGAGCCTTATCTCATACGTTTTCATAGATTAACAACTTTTGTTCTCAAGTTGTTTAGTGGACAACCAAAACACAGGTGGAGATCTATAATGACAAGGCCTTGCAGTCAGCTACAACCTTCTTTAACACTATAAATCAAAGAGAATCAAGGTCAGCCTTTCATGTGAAGTTAGGGACAATTCTCTTACATTTTACTTCATATTAATCAATGCATTTAAGGCTAAATCCCAACAGGCAGAAGGGGAAGTCGTTTATGGGATTGGGCGTGATATGTGAGGTGGCATAAGAGAAGGAATCTTTTCTTTCCTGTTTGCAAGAAGAAAATCTGATGGTAACTGCTTTAAGAGTAAAGTGGGACATATTAACACTGCACTATGCTCTTTTATTTCCAGTGCACTGAGTGAGAATCATTCCATTTTAAAGTTTATCACTCAAGATGCATCAGCACTATTCAAGTAAATCTTTGTGAATTCACAGCTTCCATTCTGCTTCAGTAATAAGGGAACAAGCTTGGGAAGCCTGGGGCTGAGTTCTGCACTCTGTCAGTATCTGGCACTCGTCTCTTAATGAGGAACCTCACAGACTCTGCTATTACAGCAGTAGGAAGGAAGTGCTAAAATTACCAGCAATAATAGGGCATCTCAAACTCTCTGGCTTATGGAAAATGTCTAAACAGCTACAGCCTGGTAAAATAAAAATATTTTTATCAGGACGAGAAATTGATGGGAGATGAGCTGAGCAACAGCTTAGTAGTAGGTATTTTTCTATTTCACTAGCTGAAAAATTCTTGGTCTTGCAATATTCAGCTATCACACACATTTCTTTTACACCTTCAGGGAAATATAACTGGCTTTAAAGCAGTATTATTTTGCCTGCAAAAGTGACTTTATAAAAGTGGCACCTTCTTACTCATTGTTTTTTCCACAGAGGGTACATTTTTATTGCTTTTTCTTCCTTTCAGTGCTGTACCTTTGGCAATATCATGCATCAAACTGATGCAATTCAAGTAAAATGGTTCTGCAAATATCACTGAAAACATCATTTGGGCAACAAAGTGTTTGCCACTGGGAGAAACAACCTTTATGTCTTCCAGAGCACAATTTATGAAGTGTTGGCTGGATGTATGTTTGTGGGAAGGGAATGGAGGGGAAGAAAACAATACAAGGATGAAGGACAACTATTTATCTATCTTGTGGCCCAGCTTTAAGAGACGACAGAGAGGACTGCTGCTATGACACCTTTTACAGAATAAAATTTCATCTCTCTGTTGAGTACCAAAATCAAGCGCATTGAAATGAAGACCTACCAAAAATTCAAGCTTAACATTCAATTCTTTAAAAACATGAATACTATTTATTTGAGCCATTGTCCAAAACATACAAGGAAAAGCTTCCAGTCCTTATGAAGCTACTTTATCCTGTTGCAGTTTCAGAAGTCTGCCTTAAATGCTGACATTACTATCACTCCTGAGAGAGCAAAACATGGAGTCTGAAGCTACCTAGCTCCACATGAGTATTTTTTGTGAGGAGGAATGGTAGCAAAAGCATCGCTACATGCAGCTAGTCCCCACTCAAAAACATCTCCTCTTGTATCATTCCTGTGCAAGACAACTTCATGTTTGAACAAATCTTAATTTGAATCTGAGCACTCTGTACATTTCCTAGCAGCCATTACCATGATTTCTCAGCCTACAATCTGCTGAGCACACTGGAGAACAACCACAGAAATTTTATCCAGAGAGGGGCAGAAAGAAAACACAGATTCAGGCACTATGGGATGTGACACAAGGTATAGGATTCATAGTGCTGAGCGGGACGTCTATATATGCTTTTTGAATTTGGGACAATTGGGTCCTCGAGTGAAACACTTCAACTGTGGAAATCAAGGGGTCAGGAAATTCAAAATTTTGTTCTTCCTGTAAACAGGTTGGGGAGACTTGGAGCATTTTCTCTTGAACTGAAATGCCTTCTCTAAATTCTTGTGCAGCTGGAACTTAAATCTTTCCCTGAATCCAGCCTGAAGTGCTTATTTAAAGTGTTACCGTACATCCCAGCAAAAAACTACCGTAAGACAACGAAAGGCTCTGGGAAGTCAGATCAGTTTTCCTGACGGCTGTCGTCAGCTGCATTGAGCAGGTTTTCCCAGCACCAACCAGGTTACAGAAAGCTTCGGTCTAGATAGGAAGGGCAGGTCGGTCCTAAAAGTCTCTCTGCTCATGAGAAAGTTCACAGTTGTGGCCCCAAACTGAGAAAGCCCTTTCACCAGTCGCAGAGTGTTTAACCTCAAGGAGTGGCAGTGCGCGCTGCATCGCTGATCTGGGCTAATGTGACGGGGTAGAGGTTGAGAGGCAGCCTTTGAGATAACACCTCGCTATCGGCAGCGCATTAAAGCACAGCAGAGCATTCCGCCTCCAGCGCTGTTTCTAGTGGTCAGCAAATAGGGCACAAGATAAAAGAGTGACATCTGCCTTTGCACTTCTTTGCAAGGCAAAGACATATATTAATTTCTTCAAACAGAAACGGGGAAGAAGCGGGTTTTTCTCTTTTTAATTCTCAGAACAGCCTTTCAATAATTTCAGAATAGTCTTTGAGCGGTATCTGAAAAGGTACAGAATATTTTTTAATACTTTGCCTAATGCTTTAATGCAAATACATGAGCACTTGTTTAGCTGTACCCTAATTGCTGCATTATAAATAATGTTTGTGACAAATTTGTTTAAAATGGGAAATTATTGACAATGAAATATTAATCTGTAATTTTTTAAAAAATGAAATATCAGAACAGTCCAGTGTTCAGATATCTTCATCTTTAAAACCTGTAGTTTTACTCCTTTTTGCTGCTGATAAATATACAAAAAGTTGGAATAAATTTAAGGAAATTATACTCCCCATATTTAGAAACACACCTCTTTTCCCCTCTTTTGTTTGATCCCTTTCACAAACTTATTTATATTAAAATGAAATTTTAAAAAGAAAGTTAGAATATTAAAAGCAAATCAATACATAAAGTTAGATACAAAAGAAAGGAATAATTTCATCTAAAAATTAAACCCTGCCATAATAGTGGAAGGAGGAAAAATAAGCAGAAACAAAGACAAGGCTTTCAGACAATTAAGCATGTTTCAAAACCAAAATTCAAGATTAATTTAAAATCAAGGATTCTTTTTTTTTTTTTTTTGTTTCCAAAGTCAAGGAGAGGCATTCTTAATGAAACAGATGGGATTAATTTTCTTTCAAACAATATACACAGGAAAAACATTAAACCACATTGACAGGGTTTACGAATCTGAGAAACCCTATTTTCTGCACACTACACCTTACTGTTCCCAGTACTTTTGCCCATTTGTAGAAAACAACTTGCTTCAAAATGACCACATCTTGCTGAAGAGATGTGCAGGTTTCTTTGTGTAACTCTCAGCCTGCCAAAGCCCAAAGCACCTGAAAAAGGTTCTGCCCCATAAGCAAGTCCTGCTTCAGTTTTACTTCTTGCCATGGCAGGAAGATCACTAGTGCCTTGGTTTATCCACAAGAAGTTCCCTTCTGGTGTAGTTTTGTTTTGGTTGAATGCAGAAACACATATTGCTTGGGGTAACAAAGACTCAAAGAAAAAAAGCCTTTGTTACTTTTTAGGTTCAATTTTCCTCAGTGCCAAGAAAATCTACCTTTGAACTCTATAAAAGCGAATAAAATTTTGGCAGTGTGAGTGGAACTGTAAAACAAACAACATGCTCAGCATAAGTTAGTATGTGTCCTAGTTGAAAAAATGGAAAATGGGAATGATAAATGAACAGTTAATCAAATAATCCCTTCTTCCACTATACAAGAAAGGACAAATTGATTTGAAATATAATGTACAGAGACATGATTGATATCCGTGGTAGTAACATTTTTTTCATGATAATGAACAGAAAAGTATATTTGGCTGTCACTACTGAGAAAGTGAATGCAATGTGCAATACCTGCACCATACAAACTAAACCAGAACAAATTATTTAGTACAGGTGCTTTTAAAATAAAACTGCACTAGAAAACCTCAGGAAGGATTTTGGTTTTTTTTCATGGTCAAGACTGTTGCTCTATAGGAATTTCATGGGATGGTGTCAGGAATATTGCTTCACCCACCATTTTCACAGGGAAATCTGACCTACAGTTCCAGAAAGTGGTACTGGGTGGGAATAGCTCTTCTGAAAGTACCTGTTTTCAAATGTATTATATAACTGGCCTATATTAAGCTGAAATAGTGGAACATAGGACTCACATACAAATAATAAATTGAAAAGATGATACAGCCCAAATTTAACAGCCCTTTAAAATACCTAGCAAATTCTTGCCGAAGAAATGCCATTTCTAATAACAGAAGATGAATGATTAGAGATCCAAGAGCTGTATGATGCATGCAGAAGATACCTGAATTAAACCAATGTACAAGCCTTAATAATCACACCATGGAAACCAAGAAGTAAATTCTTCATTGTTGTATTCCCTAGCAGCAACAGTGACTCATTACAATATGAAGGTGAAATAATTTGTGACTTGGAGGTGCTGGTCTTGCAGGAATAGATGTCTGAAAATTGAGCTGATTGTTTCATCCTTTGTTTCAGCAAATTAGCTGACTGGTAAGAGCAGATGACCTCTTAATTAAATAAAATATTTTTTAAAAAATAAAAAGTGGGAAAGTATTGGTTCATTGTTTTCAATTCCGTGCTGTCAGAGAAGTCAGTACCTAAGACAGTCTCCTTGCAAGTAAGGGTAGCATATTGGAAACACTCAAAACTGTCAGAGAAAGCAAACACTGCCATTTCTCAACCTGGGATCTGGATTCAACCCAATGATTTTGATCTGAATCAGAAACAAACTCCAACATCTGGTGCACTAGCAAGCTTACAAGATCTTCTGCCCTGTAAAAATGTGTGACCCTAAAAAAGCCAGGAAAAAAAAATCACACTATACTTCAATTCAGGACATTTTTTTCATTATTTTGAAGATGCAAGAGTTTTATTTCACTGTATATTACTGAAAAGGGGAATGGACAAGGGATATGTATTGCAGAAACATTATCATTTGTAAGTCCTGTACTATGTCTTCTATTGATAGAATTTTTTAAGGTTATCTGGCACAAAGCAATACGCACCATTAAAGTATTCACAAAGCTTTTGAAGCACTACAGAAATGTCCTTATTCTTGCTTACAGTCACTAATGCATACATGGATCATTCAGAGAGAAAGGGTTTTGTCCATGGCTGTCATGTGGTGACCTGCCAGCAGTCTCCTAGAAGTTGTGACAGCCATGGTATATGATACACAAATACGTAGCCTTGCCTCCGTCATTTGATTGTGCCAGAGCTGGCTGATTGAGAATTTTTGCTTTCCTGAATTTTTTCTTCAATTTTACAGCTTCATAAGCTTCCAGGATGACAGAAAATTTTATCAGGGCAATGGAACTTTTTTGAAAGCCAGAGCAATGGATTTTTACTTTTTTTAAAAGCCTATGGATCATTTTCACTCTGATCAAGTATGCTTTTTAAAAGCACTGGTCTTTCTCTAGTTGAGAAAATCCCAGTCCCTTTCACTACATTTTGGTTACAGCCCGTCTCCAGCTCCGCAAATGATACCACCTTCCTTCCACGGATGCTCTTGCAAAGTTCCAAGAGCTTGTGATAAGTTTATTTGGGTGCTTACCTACTTCTGCAGTAGTATAGAAATGGTTGCCCTGGCTCTAGATTTTGAGCTTCCTGTCCAGCAGATAAGTGGTGTTTGCTTTGTATGCCTTGTCCAGAGTGAGTGTTGGACTCCAACCCAGCTGATCATTTGCACGCTTACAAGGTTTTCCTTTCCAGTTCTCCCTTTTCTTATCTCCAAACATCCAAATATGCTTTTCATTACCTTTTTTCTTTTCTCTGAAGAGTCTCCCTGGCATATTTTAATTGCTGACAATTGTTTGAAAATAAACTCGGTGCAATCAGCAGCAGTTATAAGGGGAGACCTCCCCTAAGAAATTAGATTGAAAACAAGAAAGGTGGATGTGGCTTATTAGACAAGTTTGTGCTTTTAAACTTCTGTTTTTCTCCAGAATTTTGGCATCATATAGAAAGCTATGGAGAGTTAAGATAAAGCAGAGCACTGAAGCTGCCTTGTGAGCTAGGGTCTATGCCAAATACCACACATCCCAGCTGTACTTTACCTGCCACTGCCTCCATCCAATATGATCTTCTGTGAAAGGATGTTCCAACAGCTGATTTCTGATGACCTTTAGGGCTTCTCTCTCTCTCTTATCTTGGAAGGAGAGCTTTTAAAGCACGTAATAGATATAAGGGACTGAAAGAGTAGCAACGGGCTTTAAACTGCTGACTGAAGGGGACACAAGACATCTCAATGAATTCAAATTACTTATATATGTGCTCTTCAAAATTCACGTTGTTGCAGTCAGATTTGCAAATCAACTTATAAGCAAATAAGTAGCCCATCCCATTTATCAATGTAAATGCAAATTTAAAATGCTGCTATAATAAACATATGTACCCAAAACGGGTGTATCCATTTAGTTCTACAGATCAATAGCTTAGTCTCACATAGTCAGTTTTCAGGGTATATAGTAGTGCTCTCTACTCAAAAACATGGTCCCTCCACAGAGCTCAAGTGAACAAAGTGAGATCAGGGATACTCCATGGGATTTGCTGCTGAGCAAAACTTCTTACATCTCCCAGATCAACCCTCCCCTTATGCATTGCTTCACGCTGTTGTAAATAAAACCCATGATGCAAACCACCCCAGACAGATTTTGTATATTCTGATGTTTGTGCAGCAGATCTGTTTCAGTTCTCACTCAGCAAGAGGTGCTAGAAACTTGCATTCCCTCGGTATCAAAACAGTTGACTCCACATGGAAAAGAGACACTGCTCCACCCCTCTCGAACCTAAAGCCAGAAACAAACCACTGGTGAGAAGCAAAGCCTTAGCTGAAGCAAACTGACAGCATAATGGTGTTTTTTTGCTGCACAGACTAGAGGTGATCAAAGCATTAATAAAAACATAACTGTAGAAAACTTGTCAAATTCATTTTTCATCATACGTTTTCAGACCAGGACAGGTCTGTCAGAAGATTTACTTATGCTTGAAACTTATCAGGCAAAGTCATCCACTATGGTTATACATAGCTGGAGAAACTAGTGAGTTTGAAGAATTTTAATGTAAGGTAATATCAAACTCTGTTACCCCAACAAAACCTTACTTTTCAGCTAAAAGCAAAGCCTGGTGAAAACTGGTACATAATTAAGCCAAAGGAGTTACTTAAAGATGTCTACATAAAAATTAAGTAAAAACATTAGGTTCTACATATATCTAGATTGTATCAACATGCATGTTCGCTTTGGTAAGGACAATATAAACTCTCCTGATTAAACCAATTTCACTGTTTTAAATTTTTTTGTTGTTAAAACCATGTTTGTCTGATTTATTACCGCAAAAGAACATGATTCTGTATTTGGGAGAGGTCCTTACATAGTTCACAGTCTTTTGGGAGTGTCATGTAAGTGATGCAAACTTCTACATCAGAGTTTATCAAAAGTCAAAAAGCCAATGGTTTAAATCAAAGCAATACAAAGAAAATCCTATACAAATGGGACTTGAGGCACACCTCACTGAAACTTTGCAAACTACAGAGAAATAATTTAAAGCAGCTAAGAAGAAAAGAAAACAGTGAAATTAACTATTAGGACTGCGATAAACTCTGGTTGTTTCCCTTTGGCATTTTCAAGATCATGAATCTATCTATCTGTGGCATGGAGGATGTCTGAGTTTAAAATATGTCTTGTTTTTCTGTGTCTAGTCCATGCTTTTTGCATGAAAAGTATGCATTGTCTTTGTAAGTGTGGGGCAGTGATGGAAAGACAAGTCAGAGGGAGGTAAAATGGCAAAAGAGAGTTATGGGAGGTTTTGTTGGTGGGGTTTTTTTTTAACTTACTGCTTGTTTTTCTACCAAGTCTCACTGACTTGTTAACTGCTTAGGTTGCCTCAAGGGCGTCATCAATTAATTGAACTCTGGCCTTCAGGAATTTGATTGATAGGCAGGTGATTGAAACACAGACCGTCCCACCATTAATGACCCTTCCCAGAATGCTGGATATTACTCAGCACCCCAGAAAAACTGCAGTGGTGATAGAAGGGTGGGTTTGATGTCTGGAGGTGTTGGTGTCATGCTTGCACTGTGCTCTGAAAGCTTTATATTTGGGGGCATAGGAAACAGCAGTAAAGCACACAGAAAGTTCTCTTCTCAGAAAAGAGCCTGTCTCTCCCTGCAGAGAGAGTAGCTTCATAGCTTATAAAACCCTGGACTGCTTATGATTCCCATCAGGACTTTAATATTCCCAGCTAATTTTTTGCAAGTCTTAAAGCTCTTTAAAGTCTTGGCTAGGTAATAATAAATCAGTCACTGAATAATCCCAGTAGGCAGGATTATCATCTTCTCCTTGCTACCCCTTCACAGTAAAGATGTTTATCTTGTCCAACTCTTAGAAAGAAAGTCCATGGTAAGGCAGATACATCATTGTTCATATTGCAACAACACTAAAGAGGCCACAGTGGTACTGAATGAGGCTGAAAAGTACAGATCCCCCAGAACCCACCTCTTTGTTCTGTAACCAAACTACCTGAAATTGTATTGTCAAATACTGTGTCACCTCTGGAGACAAACCAAAATACCTTAAGTCAAACAGAAAAGTTTTAAAAGTAACAGTTGGACACAATTAATTTTTTTTATCATCTCATATATGTCATAATAGTTTTACAAGTCATTTGCAAAGGTTGACTAGCCAAGTAGAAAGAGTTGAAGGATGCTCTTTCTTAGTCATGATTTCTTTGGAAATTTAGTGTTTATGGCTTTAAGAGAGCCATATCCAGTAAGTATTTGTATTTTGAATTGCTTCACTTTACCTCCAAATGCCAAGGTGCCTGCAGTGGAAGATCAGCCTCTACACATCTCGGCAAACCCTGGGCAACCTGAGCAAGAAAACACTGTTCCATAGACTTTTAACTGGCTGTTCCTGCTACTCTCTATGCACATCTCAGCTTCCTTACCTGTCCTGCACCTCAAGAAGGTTATGAAGATGCATATAAAAGAAATATTCTTTTTCTTCTGTGTGCACAACACAATCTTGACACCTGGGCTCATTAATTAGATATCAGTTTATTAACCACTAAAATAAATGCAATCCATTCAACAGTCTATATTTTAAATGGTTAGAATGGTCCCAGGCATGGTTTCAGCTAGTTCTCTGTAGCAGTGGGAGCCAGCACGAGGCAAAGATCATCCCCTGCAAGATGTCAGTAATGTGGCTATGGGTGCTCTGTGACAGCTGACCTCACAGCTAGGGAATGATCCCTTATAATTCAGTTGCTCAAGTAGATACAACCAGTAAGGGCAATCTTGACACAAGGCCAACCATGACCAGAGATGGGTGGAGTAGAGCATATTACTCTAAAAACCCGCATTTTTCTAAGCAAGAAACCCAGGAAAATGCCTATGTATAACCCCATCTAAAAAAGCCCTTTCCTTCCCCATATACTGCTCTGTATTAGCAAGCTCTACCATTCCTGTGCTCCCAGTTCTAATGCGGGACAAACAGCAGATATGCAAAATTCTTTCAAAATGAGAAAACCATGACACAGCACATTTATTTAAAAAGCAAATACTTCCATTACTTCTTATACAGTTGCAAACATTTGTACGGTTAGCACTATGAGACTAAAAAGACTGTAAGGTAGCATTGCTTCTTAACTTCCCACCTTATTTACATTACTCTTCAAGTCCAGTCAAAAATCTGTCATCCTGATCCATGTTGACACAGTGGGGTTATTGTCACATTATTATCAAATCTGGACTGGATGATGGTGAAGACACTGAAAAAGTACCTTCTACTTTATATTTTGTGGTTTGTGCTCCAAGAAATAAAGCGTTGTGTACTCTGAAACAGCAATGGCAAAAATTGTAGCTTGCAATCATTAATCCTGTGATTTTCCTGATTTAAGTAACTAGACATGAGCCACAAGCAACCAGGAAGAACATTTTCTCCCCTACAAGAAAGCATTTTTATAACAGATAAACACTGCCTTGAGCTCAAATTTTCACACACAGAGCAGTAAATTGAATTATATAGTGCTAGAGAGCTGACTGGATTTCCTAATTATTTCCAGACTTGTTAACTTTGGGAAAAATGGGAGAATGAGAAGAGTGTACGGGGAAGCAGTGGAGCAGGTCATTCCTGGAGAGTAGTGGAAGGGGCCCACATGTACACATAGCCTTGCTGAATTTCCCAGGGAAAGACTTTTTTCCTACTGCTACTGAAACCAAGGAGTGGAAGACCCTGAGTTCTCACTATCCACAGTCCCAAGACCTGTCCCCTTAAAAGGAAGAAAGAAACTGCTCTTTTCCTTATCCTTGTGGGATGATTTGGGAAGCAACTCTATTTTCTTCTTCCTTTTCTCCTTCACTAGGTTTTATAGAAAGGACTATTAACAAAATCATCAAACCCCAAAAACCCACAGATGAAAAGGATTTTGCTGTGCAAACTCCTTATTCCAAGACAGGAGCAATGCATTTCTCATCACAGATTCACCACACAGGGAAATTTTTGACTTACAAAAATCACTGATATGAACCTTTGATTTTATGGTTGAGTGTTCTTGATGTGAATGAGAGGTCAGCAGTCTTCTCCCCCTCATTGTTTTCTCTGTATACAAGGACTTTCTGGAGGTTTATGATGTCACCTTTAACCCAAGTTATAAATACACAACACTGAGATCATAGGACACATTAATTTCCTGCTCTGACATTACACAAATTTAAAAATCTGTGTGAGACATAAACATATAAACAAAAATTCATTCCTGATTTAAATCCATTTGCTTCCGAGTTCACACTATTATGTTGGCAAACAGAGAACATTTATTATCAATTAACACAGTAAAACCAGAGGGCAATGTTCATGTAAAATTCTTCTCTTAATATCCATGTGATTACTCACAACAAGATGGACTCTAAATTCTCAAGATGGATTGTAATACACACGTAAAGGCTGCATATTGCACATGCTTGACATTTTTTTAGGTCAGAAGAGCCCTGCTGCCTTCAAGTAAACTGCCGTATATGCAAAGTTAGGGAGAAGAACTGGGGAAAAAAAACTTCAGGGAATCCCAGAACATGTGGTTTTGGTAATCCCAAATCTATTTGCAGGTTTGAGTGGGGAATATTTAACAGCTTTGTCTGTGAAAATATTTTTCCTGGTTTGATTTTTGTAGAAAAGAAAGGAATAATAATTATTCTGCCTTTTACACAATTTGTTTCCTATAATTTCCTTGCGAGTACCTGAGATTTTGCTTAGATTAAACTAAATGTTTTATTCAATATAGTTCTTTTCAATTTCCTTTTGAGAAAAGATACTAAATATTAGCAAGAATACAATTTCCCGTTTGTTTACACAACCTTAATTATTACATCCTAAGGCTTGACAGATTGGAGCCCACCTAAGTGAATGAAATGATCCGAGTGTCATTACATCTTGAGTTCTCACTTCCCAGTCAGGGTGCCCAGCAGGTCTGTGAGTCTCTTGATTGTTCATACGCTCTGAGACTGAGGGAGAGTACTGTTAATCCAAATTTTATACTAATTACAGTTTCCTGAAGACAATTAAGAAGCTTTGTACTTTCTGAAAACCAGCCCTAGAAATTATTTGCTTTATGGATACTCATGTCTGCTCCAGATGCAAAGTTTAAGACATGCTGTTTTCTTTTTCTGCTCTCAGATTCTTCCTTGTTACAAAATAACTCTGCAAAATATGAAAGATATCCAGTCACTGCTAAATTCTGTTTGTTTTTTAAATTCCCATCTTTTTACGGTTTCCTCATCTCTGTTTAGAAGTATTCATTCACTTCTTGCCTGCTTTTCTAGTCTGTGCACATTCTTCTCATCTTGAGAGATCGTTGAAGCTGATTTAAAACACAAAATAGAAATGGGCTCTGATTTTTGTTAAGTGTTTGCTCCTTAGCCTGTCAGCAGATTCCTCTGACATAATAGCTTCCCGTTGCATCAGTAACCATTCAATGTTGGTGATGAACATCTTGTACTGGCCACAGAAAACTTGCAAGATATCAGGGGAGCAGATTGTCAAATATATTTAAAGGTAAGAACTCATGTAAAGCAGTCCTAAGTTTAGTCTGTTTTGGAGATAATGTCTTACACTAGATTGATTACAAACAGCCTGAAAAGTGTGCTCGTGCATCCACTCTTGCTGTGTGCTGAAAGATAAAAATCCCATTTGCAGTATTTTATATTGGTGGTCTTTCACACTGGTAATGGAGATCTGTATGTTCCTTGTAAATCACATATATAATGACTGCCAGATAACAACCCACTTAACTGCTGAATGAAGTGTTTCTTAGCTGGAAACTGAGCTGTGCCATGTTCATGATCTAGCAACTTACAGCACAAAGCACTGGGTGAGTCATTGGTTTGTATCCACGTTAAAACAGACACATGCAGAACTCTCTGCAGTATGATGCTGTAGTCATGATCCAACACGACTTGTTAGCCAAGCCTCTGTCCTGTACTTCAGCTGAATTTGTTTGTTTGGTCATGTTCCCCTATCACCATCCTCAGCATGGTATCCAAGTACTCTATGTACATCCAAGGGAAGTTATAACACTTGCCTTGAGGTCAGAGAAAAGCACAAGATGCCTTCCCTCTCAGAGTTTCCTATTCAGTAGGTAGGGTTGCCATCAAACCAAGAGTGTAGTCACTTCTGAGCCTGCAGTTGTTACTGCTCATCGTTCAAGGAGTAGTCATTAAACTGCAGTAACAGGACTGCCAGGGCTTCTCTGAAAAGTCTCCTCCTGCCAGCTTCCCTCTGCTCTCCTTCATAAACTATTTTGATATCTAGAGACTCTGACCTAGAGGGTGTTAAACCACTGGAACAGACAGAAACATTCAAGGACAGGCTGGATAGGACTCTGAGCAAGCTGATCTAATTGAAGATGCCCCTGCTCATTCCAAAGGTACTGGATTAGGTGACCTTTACAGGTCCCTTGCAACTTACACTGTTCTATAATTCTGTGTAATTTCATGACTCTGTAGGACCTAGGTTTTGTTATCAGGTATGTCTGGAACACTATCATGCACCTACACAATGCTCTAAATTAATTTTTTCATTTTGCAATCTAATTTATTATTTTAACCAAGAGATATTCAACCCTGCTACATCTGCAGTGCTTACACCTAGGCCCCCATCCTTCCTGAAGCCCTCACACCACCCTTGCTAGTCAGGGAGCTGGTAGTCCCCAGTGGAGAGATGGTTGTCACTACACAGGCTGCCACAACAGGCTTTCCAGGTGAACAAGGTTCAGAAAACACCTAGAGCAACACTCTGTTTTTGCCCCTTCCTGGAGAATGGCATGTCCCTTTCTAAGCAGAAAAGGAGTGCCCCTCAACAAAATTCCTGTTCATGCACTGCCATTCTCCTTCCCCGCAGTTGCCCTGGGGGGCCATTCCCTCACCAAGCGGATTCTCAGCTATGCACGGCTTCTCCTCTGCTTCTTCATGAATCTGCTGGTCCCAGTAGGAGGCATAAACACGGCCATCTCCTCAGAGAGGCTCATGTGCAGCCACATCCCCAGAGGGCCCAGATGTGGCTGTGTCCCCAGCAAAGCCCACATGTGGCCACCTCCAGAGGGACAAGCAGACACATCTGTCTCTCCAGCGTGGCTGCACAGGCGGCCACGGAGGCTCTGCAGCCGTGCTGGGTGCAGCAGCGCTGCTCAGAGCAGGGCACAGCAACCATCTGGCAGAATTTACAGCCAGCCCCAAATCTGCAAGCATGCACTTTTCAAGGGCTTATTCGAGACTTTGCTTAACGCGTCACACATGGGCCTGCGTGGGCCTTGGCAGCGGTGGGTTATGTAATATGCAGTCATCCATCTGCCGCCTCCGTGGAAAGCGCTGACTCCGATGTCTGCCAGGCAGCGGCTGGAGGCTGCGCTACCCAGAGGCTGGCTATTAAAAACAGAGCTGTTACTTATTGACAGTGACAACAAACCAGTAAAATCTCTCTGAACCTCCTTTTTTTCTGGCTGCCAAGCCTATTGCCATCACGGGGAGGAGGGTACTGCAGGCAGCCGGGGTAATAAAGCCTGTCTAAGCGGGTTTCTTCGTACGTCTTTATCTGCCAACAGTATTGCTCAAAATGAAAGCAGGGACTTAGGCACACCAGGCCTATCCATGGTCCCTCACAAACAGCATCCAAGACAGGGGCTTTCATCTGGGGAACTGCTCTTCTGAACTGCATGGCCATGTTGAGAAAGCCCACGGCTGGATGGGGCCATTGGTGCTACCCTCTGCCGCTCCTCTATGCTCCCTGCCTCGCCAAACTCCTAACACTAAATGGACAAATATTTATTTGCCTTAGATCCTATGGCAGGAGTGTTTAGGCCCAGAAGGTGACAGACATGCAAGTTTGTGTTTTTAAAACACCAAGGAGTTTACAGAACAAATACAGCTCCTCATCTTAAGCTGAATATTTTTAAACAAGGTTGTCATAACGTCACATTTGCCAGCACTTTGCGGCTAAGGCAGCACTGGGGAAAAATGGCTATAATGCTGTCCCAATAATGGCAACAGCTTAATGTAAACAGAGTTTTTCATCAGTGTTACACCAAGAACTGGAATAATAAATAGAGCTAGGGGGTAGCCCCACACTTCAAATAATTTGTGGAAACCGACTTCCACAAACTCAGCCCATTTCATATTTGTGCAGTTGCTGGCCATAAGGATGGCAATAACCCTTGCTGTGTCTTGGACAAGTGCCGTGCTAATCACTCCTCACATCATCTCCAGCCTCAGGAACTGAGATCACTTGACACTGCACAAGTCTCCAAACTGTAATGAATTTCTTCAGCTTTCAGGACAGCCCATTCAGTTTGACTGGCAGGTCAGCACAGCAACTGGCTGCCTGGGTGGCAAAGAGGAGCTTATTTCTATACCTTCTGGAAGTACCATTACCCAGAGAAAACATGGTCATTTAAGATTTTTAGGTAAAGATAAAATCATAGAAAATATACCAAACTGGAGTTCTGTTCAACAGCATTTTAAAACTTTATAATTGAACATACAGAGCTAAAGAACAGAAATTCAACACTACTACAAAAATCAGGCTGCTCAGATTGTTAATGCTTTCTCTGAAGATGTCTGACTACTCATTTATTTTGTCATGTTGACAACAGGATTCACCGTTAACTCTGAAATCACGAATAGGACCATGATATTTATAACCAAAAGCCCCACAAGTAATAGTGCTTAGTGTAGAAACAATCAGCATGTTCAGTAAATATTCTTTAATTTACTTACAATTTTCACACTGGATACTGTTTCACAAGGATGTGTGTGAATTTCTTCTCCGCTTAACTGCCATTCTTGAAAATAGCAGAAGCCAACTAATTTTCTGGTGAAATTTGGCTTGCTTTGACTGCAGCCAGGAAGAGCTGCTTTGCTAGCTTTGGAACCAGTCACAGAGTAACCAAAAGTTATGTTGCAAAATCCACAGGAAGGATTTTTCCAGGTTTTCACTCCAAGAGGATTTCCTTGTGAAGATTGCTAATCCTTGACAAGGGTAATACATTTATTCCGTGCTTTTACTGCCCAGAAAAGTATGCACAAGCATGGCAGATTTCAGGGATTTCTTCTAAGGTCATGTCCATGCACATGGAGGTCACTTGTGGTTTTGCAAGAGCCCACACTCCTGGTTTCTGGCAGTGCCATACATGCTCCCAAAAACACCAGCTCTGAGAATCTCATGCTGTTTCACAGTGAGTTTGGGTAGCAAAAGTGAGACACATTTTACAGTGAAACTATGTAAGTTATATTTAAAAGGGAGAAAAACCCATGACAGACATTGTTCAAGGTGCGTATTTACTCCTGACCCCACATCTAGCCGGCCTTTTCCTCCTACTTTGCTTCTATTATGTGCTAAAGACCTATTTAAACAGTGGCAATAAGTAGCAGCATCTAACAGAAACAACAACGAGTTACAAGCCTTTGGCACATTCCAGAGACAGCTCTCAAAGATTTGGAGAATGCAGACCTATTTGAGACCCCAGCCCAAGCACAGAAAATCCTGGAAAGTAATATTATCTTGCCATGGGTCACTTAGGAACTAAAAATGAATATCCCAAAGATTTTGATTCCTGGCACTTAGTAGACGGTAAATATTATTATTATTTTTAAACCAATGTTATTATTGGAAAGACATTAATAATTTGAAAATAAGATTAGTGTTGAAAAGACTTCTTTGGTTTTGGCATTTTGTAACCTTTAAATCTGGGTAGACTATTCCTGGACAAGAATTTCAGCTGGAATTTTATTTTCATTTTTTCTCTATTTACTTGGTGATCTATTCCAGTATACACAGTGTAGCGTTGACTTTGCCTTGGGATATAATCTATTTTTTTTTTGCAATTTAAATGGTTTCAAAGAAATAAATTTATAAAGCTCTAACCACAGAAATAAACTGGGCTCATACACCATTCCTTGAGAAGCTCATACATATTGATATTCCAATGGCTGTGGCCATCATATTCAACAGATCTGTGGAAAGGGTGTAATAAATACCTGGATAATTCCATGGACTAATCTGTATTTCTTGGAAGTAAATAGTTCAAAAACTTTTTTTTTTTTTAAACTAGGGTGGGTCTAAGATACTATATCAACATTGCATTGAACATCTCTATGCATCTTTATGGTCAGTTCTAGTTCTTAAATTGACAAGTAGCTCATTCTTGATGAACTACACAAACAACAATAAACTACAGAGAAATCAGAACTAATCTGAGAGCGTTTCACTGGCTTTTATACAATTTTCTTTTCCCACACAATA
Source organism: Pachycephala philippinensis (assembly GCA_013397055.1). Lineage (NCBI taxonomy): Eukaryota > Metazoa > Chordata > Aves > Passeriformes > Pachycephala > Pachycephala philippinensis. Next base: position 447,438 of record VWZT01016361.1, on the reverse strand, counting down.
ACCCATTAGATGTAACATATCTCAGATCTGCATGGCCAAAGTAGATCAGACACCTGCAATTGCTGGAGCAAACAAAACCAAGCAGAATAGAATGTGCTATATACATACAGGCTCGCATATTAACCACGGCCTGGAACTGCATAAAGAGCACAAAGAAAATTAATCTGCAATTGCCAGGATGTTCAGAAGAAGGAAGAATTTCCAAGAAGAAACCAGTGCGCCCTTTTTTTTCCAATCTTAAGGAGATGGGAGCAAATAAACACTCAAATAAAGTGTCACAGGCATAAAATCATGCAGCAAGTATCATCAGTGAAGTGGCCACTTTCCCAACAACTGAAACGAGAAGGAGTCATTTGGGCAGGAGGAAGCAAATCCACTGTGTACCACCCAGCAGTCCCCACAGCCTGCTTGGCAACCTCAGAAGTGCATTGCCCTTAACAACCTTTTTCCAATACTGACTTACAATAACATATTTGCCTTGCATCAGGCCTATAATGTGCTGGGTATGTTCTAAAAATAGGACCACATGGGCCTTGCCCCAAGCAGCTCAATATCTAAGATGTCAACCATTAGATTAAGGGAGGGGAAGAGGGATAAAACCTTTTAAAAAATAGTATCAGCTTCTTTGGCATGTTATCTAACCACTATTATCTGGGAATTTCTTGCTCAGAGGCATGTTCAGTGTGAGAGACAGCCAAGCTCCAAGCACCCAGAGGGCAGCACAATCACAGTTCGAACAGCTGCACAATCTACTGCGAGCAGCAATTCGTCCTGACATCTCACAGGGACAGAAGTAATTTTGTGGGAGGTCCCTGAAGAGCTGCATTGTCTGTCCTTCTTGCCCCAATCTGACCCCAGATACTCAAGCAGCATCCCCATAGGGCCAGCAATGTGCATAGGCCCCTGCTGGGTACGGGACTCTGGGTTCATCTCTCCCCTCTCCTTCTAAGATTTATGAATTGCAGCCAAAGTCAAGCAGATTAAGGTTCAAAATCTCCATTCCTGTCATTCAGAAGCTGTTCACATTTATACAGCACCTCCCTATTTGTGATTAGGATGCTTTCCTGGGAAATGGAAACTTGAGCTCATCAAGACTGAGCACAGCAGATACCTCCCATTCAATTCTCTACTTCATGGCCAAGGGCTGTAATACTCGAGCACTACCAAAAGATAGGCAGGGCTGGCAGAAGCTGCCTGTTTTTTCAGGTACTGGGTTTGGGGAACTGTGTGTGTGAGTGGATGCCAGGTGGGCATAGGGCCATCAGTGACTCCTTGCAGCCCCCAGCCCGGTGCCTACTTACTGAAGGGAGGGATCTCTAACCACTGAGCATTGCAACCTCTCTCTCCCACTGGACAATGCTGGAAATTTCTGTACCTGACTATGGAGACTGGATTCTTCTCTGAAGTCTGACACCTAGTTCATAAGCATCAAAATACTTTATCTCATCTAGTTCTTAAATAGAATCATAGAATCATAGATGGCTTTGGGTCTGAAGAGACCTTTAAAGGTCATCTAGTCCAACCCCCTCTTCAATGAGGAGGAACTTCTTCAACCAGATCAAGTTGCTCAGAGCCCCATCCAACCAAACTGAATGGAAGCTTTTTAGGATTGACTGAAGTAACTGCGAAATGCAAGCACACATTGAAAAAAAAATTGCATTCTATTTACCCCTCAAATATATTTAGGAATTCCTTTCCTTCTCCTGACCAACTTCCAGAAAGTTTTACTGGTTTTCTCTAACAAACTATACTATACCCTCTTGACTATGTGTCTCAAATGCTGCTCCTAACAGTGCCTTGGAGTGGAAGGTACTCTGTGCTTGTAAGAAGTGCCCAGTGCTGACTCTTGCTGAGCAACACTCAGGTTGGGTACCTGGAACCACTCAGTGAAGCACACGCTCCTGCCAGTGCACCTCAGGATCATATGATCAGAAATTTCATAGGCATGGGTGATGCTGTCCAAAGCAGACAATTTCAGAGGCACATGTGTGACATAGCCAACTTTATAACTTAATTCTAAAAATATCTACCTCACTTTTCTTCAGATCTCTCGATGGGAAAATCTTATTCTGCAAAGGAAATCTTGCTCAACTGTTTGTAATGCTAGTAATTTCCAGTCTGAAGCACATGGGGAACATTTTGAGGGTTTTGAGTGTTACTTTTTTTAAGAGCACAATAAAAAAAAAATCTCTTTTGGCCAAGACTATATGGAAATAATCTGTGGGTACCTATAAGTGGTTTTATTTTACTGAAAATCTGAGAAAATAAAACAGAAAATTAAAACAGGGCTATGCAGTAGAGAAAACTATAATATACTATACCCTGTGTTTTCAAATTTCTGCAGTCCTCTTGTGTTCAGAAATAGAAGATGAACTTCAAGTATAAAACTTCAGGTTTTTAAGGAGAAGATTAATTGGACTGAAAAAGTGATGCCTTGTAAACATGCCATAGAATGAAGTTTGTCAGTCTCCAAGTAGGTTTTTGGGGGTTTTTTTGCTTGGCCAGTAGCATGAATGACAACGAAAGGCATTGTGAGTTTATGATCTGTAGATTTAGCTGATAGACATGCCTGAGCATTTTTTCTCACCCTTTTCTAGGTTTCCATCCTCATGGGCATGGGTGTTAAATGTTTCAGATGTTATGAAATTTTACACACGCTGGTGGTTAATGAATTTTAAAAGTTGTGAAGCTCAACAGTGTTGTATTCTTAGGTTCTCTTGAAAGCCTCATCTACTCCCTACAGTCAGTGATGTTGTGGTAGGGACCCAAAGGAAAACAATATGAGTTCTGATGTGTGCTACTTAAAAAGAGCGTATCCATACTGGCATATTAACAAGCAAATTTTATATGTGGGCCCGCCAAAAAATATAAGTGTTCCATCCAATATATATAAATACAGTCTACTTCTCTGAAGAGGCATCATTTTAATCAAATGTACATTTGGACCATTGCTCACTAAGAATTTATTCTCTTCCTTTTCAGTGTTTATATTAATATGAAATAGATTGCCAAGTTTTAATAAAAAGGCAGTTATCTTCTTCTCCTAACGGATTAAACACAGGACGTCTGAATTTCAGTGCTGCATCCAAGAGCATAGGCGGCCCAAGTGCTTTTGTCCTACTTCAATGTCTAGTTATAAGACCATATAGACAGAAACAAATGTTTCTGTCCATAAAAAGAACTGCTGGTGTTCACAGATGGGATCAGGAGCACATAAGGAGTTTGTTAACTTCTGTCTACATCACAGTGCAGCACCTCTTCAGAGTACCTATCAAGGAATATGTCTACCTCTCAAAGAGGACAGTTCCTCATTATTTCAAGGAGGTCTGAAGGTTTCACAGCAAAGCAAAACATAACTTGATGCTTGTGCTTATCAAATTAGTATTTTTACTTATACAAAACCAAGCAATTTTGCATTTGAATGTCCCTACTTTGTCAGTACAGAAGAGGTGATGTGATTCAATTATTTAGTGCTTTGGACATCCCAGTTTGTCCATGCAGTTTGCTTTGCTGACTAAAGCAATCGCATGGCTCTATGTGTGGTGTAAGACTGACATGTGGAAACAACCTGGGATGAATATGATGAGTGGGGCTTACCATTGTTTTCATGCTGGGATTTGTGTAGATTTAAGAGTCTTTCCAAAATCTTCTGTAAGAGTTTCAAGAGAAGGCTTCTGCTGAGCTGTTGGTACTTAGTCCTTTTTATTTAGCACTGGAAAACTGGTGAAGTTTCATTAGATACAGAAAAAAACCCTGAACAACTAGGAGTAGATGTCAGGGAACAACCTGGGCTTCTGGCTGCTCTGTGGATTTGCCAATTGCACATATCCCCCCACACCTCTTATCTTGTCTTTTATCTGTGCTCTTCCTGAGTTCAGATGACAGGGTTTTGTCCTTTAACTGGGCACATCCTGAGGTAGCAGGGCAGTGCACTAAGCCTTCTTTCATGTGATCTGAGAAGCTTGCTTTCTCCCTCCCGACTTTGCCAAGCCTCGTACAAACGGGAAAAACGCATGACCCTCCTTAGAGGTGCTGGACCTGCCATCTGGGCTGACACAAATGCACGGCCATCCATCACACAGTGTTGTTGGGGAAAGCTCAGCTCCCTGCTGATGCACAAGAAAGCCCATATTGTTTGAGGGTTTAAATAGCTGTTTAATACATTCAAGCTTGGTTTTGCTGTTGTTGTTGGGATCTGTTTGTCCTTTTCAAGAAAGTAGGGCTAACTTTCAGAAGAGTTAACTTTTCAGAACAGTGAACTCTAACTTTGTGAAGAGCTGCAGACAAACACATCAGGACTGTGTTGGGACCATGTTTGGAAGCATGTTCAGGCAGTTTTCCTTGTCCATGGGACCATGTTGTACTTTGGAAACAATTCTTCGCATGCATGTGAAAACATATTTATGTGTATCAAAGGGTTTTATGACGTGAGGCAAACTGAAACACTAGAAATGGAAACCTGATGGCAATTCCTTTCTATATTTCTTCTTCAAAAGCTGAAAATTTGGCAAATGGACTAAACCCACACTTAGTAATGAGGGAACTATAGCAAATAATTACATGCGAAAATAATCCCCTGGTCATTCATATGCATACACAATGAAAGCTGGAATTTACGTGTATGTGTAGCCATTATATGATAACACTGTAAGCACTGGGGAATCACAATGACGGTTATTAAATGATTTTAATTTCTGGTAGAAAAAGGCGAAGTAGTGCTACCATATTGTATAACCTTTTAGGACAAGAGCTGATGACCTAAAGAGGATAAAAACTGAATGGCTTACAGGACAAATCACTCTACTCAAAAAGCTAACTGTAAATTGCAGATTTTTATGATGTGACCTTTGAGTTTAATTTTTATGAAGTAAAACTGATTCTCATTCTCAGAATAGGTCCCTACCCAGAAGTTATTCTAGCAAATGAAGTAAAAAAAAAAAAAAGAAAATAAGTTTAGGGTGGTTTAATCATTTCCCTTTGTTCACCAGCTGATGCTCACGAAGGGCTCCCAGCCCTATCCGCCCTCTGATATGCGGTGCTGTCAGGCCGGTCTGAGCTGCTTTTCTCCTCTTCATCAATAGATGTCAATAGCAAGCTTCCTAGTCCCAGAGACTTCAGCCATTTCAGGGCTCTCACCACAACAGTAACGAGGAAAGAGTGACTCCCTCCCCAGCAAGAGTTCTGCTGTTGTGTACTTTCAGTTTGTCCTTAGAGGCTCGCTCCTAATAGGACCAGGCATACTTCTATATTTCATGCTCTGAAACTCTGAAGCTGAGCCAATGTTTATGAGCTTCAGTCATCTCATGACACATAAAATCCCAATTTTTGATGCAGATTCAGTGAATTCAACAACATTTTGCAGATTTGCGGGAACATGACTCAAAGTCGTCCCTTTCCTTGATGAGTGCTAAAGAAAGCACAAGTCAAGAAGCTGGGCAGGGCACATGTTCATATCTTTTTTTGTTTGTCCTCTCTTTCTTTGGTTTTGGTTTTTGATTTCTACACATGAAAAGTTCTGTCCAAGAATGGCAATTACATGCAAAATAACCTTGCTGTAAACAAATGACTACATTCTCCAGCCACGTACATTGAATGTAAATGAAATTTAACTGCATTTTGGTTATCCATTAGTGTAGCACTGCAGAGAATCAAAACGTGGTGGTGTTGCTTCTAATATTCTCTGATGTTTCTTCATTTCCTTCCTTCCTTTCTTTCCTATGCTGCAAGATAGCAATCCACAAGTGATACTGAGCATGACAAACCCCAAGAAACAGCCTGGTAGCAAACTATATCTGAATCTGCTGTGTAACTTGCTTTGCCACTTTCCTCTCAGTCCCAGCTAAAAATAAATAACTAAGAAGGTGGTGGTAGCAGCAGCCAAGAGGGCAGAAATGGCACGCTGTCTCTCTTGTATCAGGCAGGGATTTGGATTGCAAGGACAGGCGCCTACCAGCTAAGTGCACTGCCTGCATTTTCCTGCCATTCACCTGCCCAAAGAGCAGATCACAGATCATGCCAGTTGTTCACAGAGGCACCAGCAAATGTCAGCGTGCTTCGAGTGCAACAGCCAGCAGCCCTGCTGAAGCTAGCACATAGCTGTGATGGCAGGAGAAGCTAGCACATAGCTGTGATGGCAGGAAGTCTGTGTCATAGTCTTCTTCTGAACAGCTTCTTTTTATTATTATGTTTTGGACGGTAAGTAGAAGAGTGAACTCCTAAGAGTTATGGAGAATTCAGCTACTGATAAACGCTCAAGTAAAAAGAGTTAATGTCTGGAAATCTAGGGAGCTCACATCAGAAAATCTCTGTGGCATCTCCCAGTGCCCTCAGATAAATTTGCTTTCAGTGTTTTGCCTTTCAAGCCAAGAATTTTGCAAAATATTCCCAATTTCCCTATCTTCAAGATTTCTTTATAAAGAGGCAAGGAGAAGAGGTATCCTAAACCAGTTACAGTGGTTTGTTCTAATTAGGTATTTAGAACCATATATAAATCACTATTGTTCCCCGCTTGGTCTTGCAATGCAAAATTTGAAACCTTTATCGTGGTAAATCTGTTACATATTATTCCCTGATGTTGCTATGTGACAAAAGAGAGCTCTTCCAGAAGCCAAGGTAGGTTCTTGGAAACTGTAAACCAGAGGCTTTTAGGGAAAAATAAAAAATAAAATAAATAAATAAAACACACACTGGAATCTTGCCAAATGCATCCTTTCAGACAAGACACTGTCATTTCTCTACTAGATTAGGAACTGACTAAAAGCATCAACAGTTGGAATGTAAGAAAGCACCTGAGAACATGCTGTTGGTAGAATAGGAAGCCCTCAAAGGAGAACAAGCTCAGACTTGTTACAAATCCCATCACATCACCTTGATTGTCTTATGGAGACCCTGCCTTCTTCAGGAAGGAGGAACAGAGCTCCCATTTCCTATGACTTAGGAAGTTCTTCATTTCAGTTTGATTAAGCTGATGTCTGGGCGTGCAGAGGAAACTGCCCTTGTGGTGTCTGAACAAGAGGAGATCAGGCACTGTCAGGGTGAGCTGTTCTCTAAAACGGAAAAGAACTGCCACCAACTGCAATTCTTTATTTGGAACGAGAGTACTCAAGCTGCCATCAAGGACTTTTGAAAGCATAGGCTTCAGATTGCTGTTCACACAGCCTCAGACCCCTGAGCACTGGCTCAAAGTGGTCCCTCCCCAAAAAGCCCATTTAATAGCTGATTCTGCCAGACCGTCTGCCCATCCTCAGTCACAGGCGTGATTTACTTTAGGGGGCCTAAATAATACAGGACTTTTCTGACTGAATTCTTGCATGAAACTCAAAAGCTGGGGTTGAATCAAATGTGTTCTATATAAATACCCAGCCTTCAATTACAATTTCCTAGAAGAAAACCTTTATCACTTCAGTTATTTCAATTGCCAATTAGGTTTCTGTCTTCCAGATTGGTTTTTTTGAGTCATTGAAGGATATCGTACATTTGTATCTTTCTTTTACCAGAGTTATGTTCCCCATAAATTGTAATTAAGTGACCCTGTAAATTCTTTCTGACAAGCTAGAGAGACAGAGCTGTAGAGAAATCTGAGTTAACACATTTTCTAGATCTTATACAATTATTGTTAGAACTGAGGCGGAAGTAATTACTGGTGCTAAAGTCTTTCTTTCCCTTCTCTCTCTCTCTCTCTGTCTCTCTCTCTCTGTCTCTTTCTTATAATGAAAAATACTAAGACCTTCAAATTATTTTCTCTACTTAAGACAGCAAAATAACTTTTTTTTTTCCTCCAAGCAACAACCCAAAGAAAATGGTATTGGATTATGTTTTTTGCTACAACAAACGGCATTTGCAGCTGAAAAAAATAATAAATACAAATGTCTCACATTGATGAAAGTGGAATTAATAAGTGGTCAAAAAGAGTTTCCTAAAACAGGATTTCCTAAAAATTTTTGAGTTTTTCTGTGCACATTCAGAAATGTTGGAAAGAGATTCTGCTGCAACAGGCAATTTTGACTAGGAAAATTTCAAGTACAGGCATCACAGTGGCACAAGGCTGTGTTACTCTTTAAAATTTCCATCCCTGATGATGATTTCTGCCACATGAGTTCTATCTTTCTCTCCTGTTTTGCATCACACTATTCCTTTGCAGGCACTTTGGCCAACAGGCATCCCTTGACTTAAAGATATTCTGCAGGGATGCGTTCTGTCTCCCTGCCAGCTGAGGACTCCTTATCATCACAGCCTGTCAAAGATCCCCTTGTGTTTAGCAACAGTTGCTCTTGCTGCTCCTCTTTCTGGTTGGTAGCATTGTTATCTCCTCTGAAAGAACAGTATTCATGTCTGTCATTTCAACGACTCTGAATTTCTTATTTTTGTTGGGATTGATGGCAGTGCTGCTATTCCTGTTTGTTGTACACTCTCTGGGACTGACATAATGAGTCATTCCTGTGTGCTCCATGATTGCCAGGTCAAGTTCTTTTCATACAGGGGAGAGGCTTGTAGAAGGATTGAATAAGGAATATTGCCCGACTAATGTTCTAATGTAGCTTTCTATGATGTGACTAAACAGTATATCTCAAAAGTTTGACATATAAGATGATTTTATTTGAGTAAAAACCAGCTAATGGAAAGAAACAGAAGGTTTTACAGTGGCCTATGAAAGTATTCCTGTGGCTTCTCCAACAGCAGCATTGGAAACACTGTAGTGATTTGATGCAGAAGAGAAATACGAAGGTGAGTTTATAGAGCATGGAGGGAAAGATTCACACTAGTCACCCTTGGTTTTTCATGTAAAATTCAAGTGGCCAAGGAAACATTTGTGACCATCAAACTATTTTATGATTGTAAATGATTATTCAGCTAAAGTTATACAAGAATTGACCAGAAACACTTGGGCGTTTTTTGGCTTGGGGAGGTGGGGAGCATTTTTACTTTTCCTAATTAAAGGTTCATCTTTCCCCTGAAGCGTAAACAAGCTAACACAGATCTTGAGTCACAAATACAAGAATCTAGGTATAGTTTGGCTGATCCACACCAGAGGTCCATCTAGATGAGTGTCCTGTCTCCAAGAGTGTCTGTAGTAGATGTCTAGGGAAGGCAGCAAGAACAGTGCAGGTCTGCAATAATATTTCTTCAAAATACAACCTCAGTCTCACATTAGTTGTAGCTTGGGGAGTATTCTAGTCTGGAACTCCTTTTATGTCTACTGTTTTCAACTCAAGCACCAATTACCATCCGAATTATTCAGTCGCAAGGTGTTCCACAGCTTACCATTGATTTATGGAAGAAATAGCCCCTTCTTTTCTTTCACAGTTGTCACCCATTAGTTCCATAGAAGATCTCATTGTTCTGGTTTGACTGCTTTTGTGTTGTAAAAGACAGTGGATATCTATTTCCTATTTGTCTTCTGTAGCAGAAGCATGATTTCAGAGCACAGTACTGTACCTCTTGTCAGGTGTCTCAGGCTCTCCTCAGTCACTCCTTATGGAAGCTGTGTCCTATTTTGACAGCTCTTCTTTGCCAGACTTTTCCCAGCTCTGTTACACCCTTGTGGAGGCACAGAGGCAAGAACTGTATGCACTGCTCCAGACAGCACACCACAGGTTCTTTGGTGGCATAATCATATGTAGTTTTTGTCCTCTGTTTGCTACCAGTGCCTAACAAATGGTTTATTTTTTCACTGCTTCTGCAAATTGAGACGGTGTCTCCGTGGAAGTGTGTATTGTAACACAAAGATCTCATTTGTGAAAGACTGTGGCAACAGCGCTTGAGACCCACCAGTGAATAGGCAAAACTAGAATTGCTCTTTCTTTTATGCATTATTTTACATTTACCTACATCAAACATCTTCTGTTTACTCAGTTACTTTATCTTGTCAGGTCCTTCTTCGACCATGAAGAGGCCCTTGTCCTTACCACCCTAAATAACTTACTATCATCAGTGTACCTTGTCACCTCATTATTCACTCCTTTTTCCATATCACTTATGAACATGTTGAACAGCACAGGCCAGAACACAGATCCTGCAGGACTTCACTCTTGACTTCTCTCCACCTTTCATTCCTAACCTTTTCTTTCCTATCTTTTAATCAGATAGAGTCATGTCAGAGTTTTGGTTCTCATCCCATGGCAGCTTAGTTTTTGTAGCAGGCATTGGTGAGGACACCTTGCTGAAAGCTTTCTGGATTTTCAAGAAGGAGAATACAGCTGTACCTTCCTGATCTGTGTGCTTCAAACAACCAATATGAAAGCTGGTAACTGCCAGCACTGAATGTGTTGAACAAAACCTGAGATATTTTTTAAAAATTGAGATCACTCTACACATAATTCTCCTTCCAGCAATCACCTCTGCCATGTCTGCTCTGTCTACTTCGCTGACAGAAGACAGTGATACTTACTCAGCCTCAGCAATATCCCTTCTGCTAATCCAAACAGCATCACAAGCCTGACTGTTGTTTTAAGCTGTGACATTTTTGCTCCAGAGTTTGATGTTGTATAAGGCAATTGATATCACAATTGACCCGAGGCCAAGAAGTGTGTGGTTTGGTTGTTTGAATGATACCTCCTGGCAAATAATCATCTTTTCTGCTCGTTATTTTGGACGTAAAACACACCCTGCATAAAAATCCTCACTGAAGTCAGCTTTGAAAACACACATACCACATTATGAGCATGTACTAGGCTAAAATATTTTTGACATGTATATACACTCAGAAAGTTATCAAAAAATATGCAGCTTGATATTATTTGAAATAAGGGAAACACTGAGGTATGGATATCAGCAGTTTTAATCAAAATTCCATTGGGACTTCAATTTGGGATTGAAGCTATACAAAATATTTGCATCTGAAGCAAAATCCACAAATATTTGGATTTTCATCAGTTCTGCTTGGATGAAAAACTGTCAGGCACTGCAGTTTTGGCAGTCAAAAATTGCTTTTCCTAAATGTTAACTGTGTTTCCCACCCATTGGAAAAATTGCAGAAGACCCAGGGGGGCTTCTAGCTCATATAAAGCCAAGTGCCAAAGAAAAGAACTTCCTCAGGGGTTCCTTGTTTCTCCTCAGGGGTAGTCTGTCACCTCCAAACCTATGCTTCATTTTCATGGAGGAATAATTCCTTATGGCAACTTTCCACGATTCTGCCTTGGAACAGGGCAATTCCCAGCAGCCACGGATGCTGCAGTCTTACAGCTTTGTTTAAACATCTGCTTAGATTAAGAAAATATTAGCACAATACTGGGCACAATGGTCTTTCCATAAAAGGGCTTTAAAGTGTCTCTACTCACAAAGTATTGTTTTCCCCAATATGCAGAGGAGGGAACCAATGGCAGGTGTAAAATTTCAGTGTGTGTATATATTTTTCCAAAACCCTTTGAGGAAAATGTCACAGCTTGTGTCATAGCTTCAGAGATGCAAGAACCTAATTCCTGATGATGAATGTTCTGAAACCTTATTGCATGACAGAAATACTGACTCATTCTCCCTTCTCAACTTAGAATTCTCACATATAAATCTACCAGCAAAGTCATCAACTTTTGTGTTGTTTTATTAGCTCAAGATATCTTTTTTTATAACAATAAATTCTTTAGTGAAGAGTGTTAAGCAATTAACAGGGGAAAACCCAGCCACTTTTCCTCTTTCTGTTTTTCATCTTTCTAAGACCAACTTTGTTAATACACACTTTATGTTTCTAGATATTTAGAAAGTACATCCCAATTACAAATGAAGTTTAGAAATTAATTTTTTTATTCAGCGTTGATCTCTTCAGCAAATGTAAATGAACAATGATGTGAGACTTGCTCATGTTTACCGTGTGCTGTGACTACTGTTGCAAGATCTTTTTTTCTCTTCATTGACACCTTGGGGTCTGTGACTGACTAAAATAGGAAGCATTGCTGCCTCCTGCCTGAGGAGATGACTCCTGAAACTGCAGAGCTGTTTCCAAGATAATTGTTCAGGAACTTGGAGCAACTATGTGTGCATTAGCACCCCTCCTTCTCTAAAACCTTCTCATTGGCACGAATACACTCACACAGGGAAGGAGGGAGGGCACAGAAGGTAACCATGCCAACATCTGTATCTAAAGAAATACTTCTGGCTAGTGTGTAGATGAGTTATTTCACACCAACCTCTGCCCTGCAATTTCAGTAAAGGAATAAAGTAGTGATGCAGTAAAGTAGTGCAGTGGATGAAAACACATTAAGAAACAAATATGTAGATCCTTCCCATATACACAGATCAAGGCCAATCCAAAGTTGTTGCAACAAATTTAGCAAGATTTCATTCTTGCCAATATACAGACCTCACTCCTTTTTTTTTTTTCTTTTAGGAGCTTCTCAGCAATGTGAAGTTTTTGTGTGGAAATTCAAACCTCATTCTCCCTTGTATTTTAACTATAAGACTATCCCGCCTGCTAAAAATAAGTTGACCCCGGCCTGAGCAAAGTATTGGACTGAGTTTTGTGTTAGTAATGAAATCTTATAGCCAGTAAAGTTTTAAGTTTCATTGCAAACCTTTCACTCTGTTCTAACTTCATAATTCCTTGAAAGCCTAATGCTGAAATATTTTTCCTTATCAGTTTATGTGTCTGTGTATGTATGTGTAAATAAGTACTCATATAAAATAACAAGTTATATATGTAAACTTTATATATATAGAATATGAAGGCAAGATTGTGTGGCTATTGGTATGAAATAGAAATTATGACATTACTCATGACTGATAAAACCATGAATGATTTTCTCAAATGAGTGTGAATACAATGTTTCAGCCAAGCAAAGTTGGTACAAGATTAAGAACATTATAATTAGCTATATAAGTGGGAGCTGTAACTGGAAGTTTCACTTCAGTTTTAACTGTAACAGTCACAACTGCAGCAATGTATTTATTTCAGCATAGATAAGTAAATATACAGGCCTAGCTTACTGGTAATGAGTTACACCGAGTGAAGAAACTGTCCACTCTATGGACACTACCATTATATTGATAACAACACAACTTTGTGTCAGTATAATTAAATTTTATGCTAAAAAAAAGCAGGAAAGAGAGGGACAGTCTGGCCCACACCTAATTCTTAGTTATAGTAAGCCTCTTTGAGATCTTTGACAAAGGAAGGGGATTTTAACTTTGCAAAATTACTGATCTCTGCTCTCAGGATTCTGTAAAAAGGCACAGCACAGCAGCCCTAGTCAAGGCCTTGTTTAAGAACAGAGGCAGCTAAGTTGTGTTGCCAGTGCTGTTTTACAGTGGTGGAAGAATTAGGCCACACCTGATGTTCAAAACACTAAGGTTTTAGGTTTCTGAACAGACAGTTGTGCATGTCCAGCACCAAGTGCAAAATGTTCCCAAGTGCCACTTCAGGAGGAGAAATAGAAGGAGCTCATGTTCAGCCCCGCAAAGTTTAGAGGGTGTTGCTCCAGGCACAGGTATAAATGTCACTCTGTCTAATGGATAGCACCTTGCAAAGCATTGATAGAAAAGCACTTCCTTTTCCAAAGAACCCACGGGACTGGAATGAGCAAATCTCAGGCAAACGACAAGCAGTTACTTTGTGCAAGGGCAGGGCTGGTGTGTGTTATATATTATGCCTGTGTATATACAAGGAGATCCAGAGGAAGCCAGAATCATTAGCACAGAGATTTTAGATAAAGTTCATCCCACCTAATTACAGACAACTTGTTACATCTGAGCTGGGTTTCTGTAACTGCCTTTTATAATTCTGGGAGAGTTAGCAGTGCTTGTAGAAAGTAATTTATCTGACCTGGTTTATATATCTTCTTTGGGGGGAAAAGAGGAATGGAAACCTAGAAGTTTCAATTTTCTGCTGTGGGCTATAAAGTAGTAACTAGACAAACCAGTCCATGTGTTGTAGCTATGTATGAAGAACATGTATAAAACCTGGGTACATGCACAGACCCTCATCTTTGACAAATGGTGGCTGCTCAGTTTGTGTTTCCCAGACTGCTGGTAAAGCTTCCATGGTACAAAATGACATGACCCCAGCATGGCATATTCATGCATGCATGATATATTCACATTTCACTCTATTTCAACATTGTTCTATTCTTATTCCAGCTTTGCCCCTCCCCACACCCCAAATTCTGCCCCTGGAGGTATCCTAAATGGTGCAGGAAAGATAACAACAGTGGTGAGCTGATCCTTAACCTTGCTTGTTCAGAGAATCACTTTTGTGTGTCACTGTGATCTCCAGCTTGGGCATCCTGTTAACTAAAAACGACAAGAGCAGCAGAAGCAAACACGGTTTCTGCTCACAAATTTTACTCGAGAAAAATGTTCCCTTCTACCTCTAACAACTTCTCCTTTCATGCTTGCCTCTTATATTGATTCTTAGTTAAACATGGATAAATGTTTCTGAATTTTAAATCTGAACTTTTGCAAGCATCATGATAGACAATCATATCCTTATGAAAAACACAGCATGGTTCTAATTAATTTTTTCAAACATCAGTATCTCAAGGCTTCAAAATATTTTGCTTTAGAAATGTTAATCATCAAAATAAAAACAAAATCTCTGTGTTCACTGAAGTCTAATTGTTTGCAAAGATTGTAAATCACCACCAGTTAGAAATCTGTTTTTTTTAAAAGTCCTTTGTTTCCTTTTTTGCCACTTTTTATTTGTGGGGGAAGGTATATGGAAGTAATGAACAGTATGTTAAAGAAAAAAAAGCAACAGGGCTGACAGTTTTTTGGGCAAGTTTCAGCTCAATGTGATTTCAAGTGGCAAAGATTTAGAAACCCTCCCAAATCATAGCTGACAGGGAGAGACAAAGCAGTATCTGCTGAAATACATTCACTTTTCCAAGACCTAGATGCTTCACATTGCAAAAGTTTGCAAAGTGCAGTGTTATGCAAAGACTTCCCATTTTACCTTTTGGGATAAAACAGCACTGCTTGCAGCTAATAATATACCACATCAAATATACTCTTTTAATATGAAACCCTTATAACATAGCTTGGTCTTAACACCTGGTGCATAGAAACAGCCAACCCAAGAACAACAAGATCTTAAGAACATGTGGACAAAATCTGCTCATGTGCTGGCATTTTAATTATGTTTGCCCTGACCCTTTTCCCATGTTCTATAAAACAGACCAACAGTATGGGGAGGGGGGAGGAGGAACCCACCTCAGTAGCAGCATCTCAGCTAAACAGATGAGCACCATGTTCAAAATACTATTAGCAAATAGAAACAAACAAAAAATATATTGGAAATGAATGAGGAAGTTGAAGCTGATACTCAAAATAATTGTGTAAAGAGCTGTCACACAATTCCTTTTAATAGCTTCAAGGACACCTTCCTCTGGCTTTTAAGCTGGGTCACAGGCAGTGTTGCATGCTTTTATGGAGTCAGACCATTTCTTTTCCCATCCTCCATGCAAAAGGCAAGCAGGGTGAAATGGATTACGGAGATTACAGATGCTCATGATCGAACACACCACTGAATCGGGGGAAGCTCCCTCCGAGGCGATGAATTCCAGCCCTCAAATTCAAACCTGAAAACAGCCTGGGTGGAATGATTTCATTTGGAGTCTGAATGGAAGAGCCAAAGTTCAACACAGCCAGGACTCTGCCAACGGCCAGGGCACCTCCCCAGGCATGAGCACTATGTGAGGAACCCTGCTAGCACATGCCAAGGACAGGTTGGCGTCACTTTTCTAATGGGGAAATTGGACTGCATGCAAAATAGTATCACATTGCAAATTCTCCAGGGAGCCAGCTGAAGTTGCCAAAGTGAATGTGCTTTTTCTTGGTGTTCAAGTACTTCACTAGTCAAAGCTTAATCCTACCACTAATAGCACTGCTTTGTCCTGTTGACAGTATTTTCAAAAACTAATTAAAACAAACTGAGAGCAAGTCCACGTGGGACAGGTTTTTGTCTCAGAGTCCTATCATTTAACAGCTGAATGAAGTTACACAGATTGCATCTAGGAATATAAAAACCAATTACCAAAGAAACAGCCCAGGGAAGGCTTATTTCCTCCAACAGTAACACTTGAGTTAGTAGTGATGGTGGACTGAGCAGAGCGTGGATTCCCTGCCCTGAGCCTCCAAACACCAAGAAAACAGCAGGTTAGCTGTAGCCAGTGATCCAAGCCACAGGTGTCCATAACACCTTGTGCAGAGCACTAGAGAAGAAGGGGTAAATTCCTGAGCAGTGCTGGGAGGTGATTGGGGTACCTGTAGGCTCCTCGGGGATGATCTGAGGCTCTTTCACAAGGACAGGCTGTTGCAGACTATTGCAATAACAATGTGCTTCCAGAGAGGTGTCACTGCAATACACAGGCTTTCTCTGCCCCCCACCTCGTGTCAGCAGGAACAAGGCAGCACCTACTGGCCTGATCCTCAGGGAAAGCCCTGCCACTCCGCTGCACCACACTTGGAGTGTGAATTCACAGCTGCTCCAGTATTAACACAAAGCCCATAAGCCTGAGCAGAGGAAGGAAGCTGAAGTGGCAGGGACTATGACAGATGTTGCGAAATGTTGACTTACTCATAACAGAAAGTCAGGCAATCTTTTGAAAGCCTTTTT